>JBAMBO010003100.1:0-12433 GCA_037044535.1 Lordiphosa magnipectinata
GGTGAATCTCTCACACTCTTACAATTTTTTCGCGCCAATTTCACCAATACCAACAAAGAAAAGCGCGGGAAATGTGGCGTCTGTCGAGGGTGCGTGCTATGTGGATCGTGATGTAAATCGTGATGTCAAAAATTATGTGCCTGACAACAGTGGCAAAATATGCATAGATGATTCCATTGCCTCATATTTTGACCCTTCCTACCTCATGACATCCGTCCTCTGTTCCGAGGACGAGAAAACAATTGAAGAAACAATTATTCCTGATGACCAAGAGAATAAAAATTCTACTACGGAAAATATACAGTCAGATGAGCCTGTGCAGCAGCAACAACAACCGCCGCAGCAAGTATCCTACATTCTACCAGACTCGCCGCCGCAAATTCAGGTACAACCGCGGCTGGCATCAACCCCTAAAACGCCCAAGGCAACTTTGAGAAGACTGGATGAAAAAGCCAATTTATCAGGTACATCCAAACCTCCAGCTATTATTGGTTCTAAGCGTAAAATTACGCTGCCTCTGAACCAAGCAAAGCCAAAACGTCCTAATAAATCCATATCAGCTGCCTTGATGATGGATGCCATGCGGGTCCATACGAACCCGGTTGTTAAGATTTATGATTTTAAAACAATTAAATCAGCAAATAAGCCAGCTAAAACGGTCTCCAAGGCCAAACCTAAGTCCAAACCAGCAACGACAACATCAACAGTCGCCAATACTAGTATGGAGGTGGACGCATTCTCCAATGATGACCATGTGGATCCCATTTTGAGCCCTGCCCAACAACAACAACAGCAAATGCAAGCTCAACCGCAACAACAGCAACAGGTCACGCAGCAGCAGGTTATCCAACAGCCAATTGACACTGAACAAATTCCACCTATTTTTCTTCATGATATTTCGGCTATTCAGCCACTGCTGGATAAGCTAAATAATACCCCAGGGGAAAATAAATTTAGTACCAAATGCATGCGTGGTGGTAATGTTAAATTAGAATGCCTTAATATGGGAACCTATGAACAGATTGTGGCGATTTTGGATGCGGAAAATAAGCAGATGCACACCCACCAGCCGCGCAGTGAGCGTGGCTACCGAGTCATTCTGCGAGACCTGCACCACACTACTCCGAGCGACTGGATACGCTCAAAATTAGGTGAGATGGGTTTTCAGGTGCGCTATGCAAATGTTTTAAAACACAGGCGCAGCCGCAAACGCCTGAATATGTTTGAAGTAGAACTCCAACCCAGATTAGATGGTGCCAATGATAATATCTTGTCATTGGTAAAACTGGGACACCAGCATATCACTGTGGAGAGACAAATGAAGCGGATCGACCCGATACAGTGCCACCGGTGCCAAGCTTTCGGCCACTCGAAAAACTATTGCCGGCGGCCTTTCGTCTGTTTCAAATGTGCTGGCCCCCACCCATCTACAGATTGCGCTGCTGTTCGGATTCCCAATCCGAAATGTGCCAATTGTACAGGCAACCATATAGCAAGCTACAGGGGTTGCATTAAGTTCAAAGAAGCCCAGGCCCAGCTCCGTCCAATCCGCCCTAATCCAACACCTGGCAGACAGCGGCAGCCCACCTACATTAATAAGCCTCCCATGGGCAACTACAAACAACAGCAGCAGCGTGCACAGCAGCAATCCCACCAGCAGCAAAGAGCACACCAGCAGCACCTAAAACAACAAAAACCTCATCAGCAGAGTGTCAGCCACACTGTTAAAAAGGTTTTCAATCAAAATCAAAATAATAGGGTTTTTAATCAAAATCAAAATAGCGCACAAAATGCCACTAATCAGCGATTACAGCCTAACAAGCAGCAACAAAAACAACAACACCCTAGGCAGCAGCAAACACGCCAGCAAGCACCTAATAGTAAAAACGCTAAGCCGACTTATAGTCAAGTCGCTTCTGGTTATACTGCCCCTGCCAGAGTACAAAATCCGGCCACCATGCACCTAGAGAAGTTTCAGCAAAAACTCCGCGCCGAACAAGCGCACCGCAAGCAGCCGGCTAATAATACTCAATCAGGACTAAAGCGTGGCCGCAGTATTAGCAACAGCAATCAGCATTCCATTTCTCAGCCGCAGCACCAACAACACCAACATGAGCAGCAGCAGCATCAACATCAGCAGCGGCAGCAGGTCCCTTTGTCAGACGACCCACTCATGTACATGCTGAAACAAAATATGCTCCTAGTAGCAGAAATGGGCAAGAAGATGGATGCCCTGCTTAATGTTATTTATGCCCTTGTTGTACCAAATATAAAAAATCCCATTAATTTGCAGCAAGTAAATACCACAGCTAATGACCTTATTAATGAATAATTACACCAACAGAATATTTAGTACTCACCCTAATACGGCCATTAACCCAGCCATACTCATCTCCTCTACTAATAATATTGCTACTACCACTACTAATACAGCCACTACTACTACTACTGGCTTCCAATACGGCAACGCTTTTAAAATTGCCTATTGGAATGCCTGTGGAATTGGTAACAAATTATTAGAACTTGAGGTTTTTATGCAGCGACACCAAGTCGATATAATGATGGTTATAGAAACTCGCATATCCTCAAATGCCAACCTGGCGGCTACCTCAAGTTCCCTTACCATTGACGGCTACTACACATACACGGCACCCCACCCGACATCTAACAGAAGTGGTGGTGTCGCCGTCTTGGTTAGAAATGGTATTAAACATATTGCCTTACAGCCTATTATGGAGCCATTTCTCCAATGTGCTCCAATTGCCTTAACCACCAAAAACAACGAAGTTATAACTATCGCACCGATATATTGCCCACCAAAATTCAAATGGTCGTCTCAACACTTTTCTGAGCTATTTAAATTCATTGCCAATATAAGCAAAGGATCGAAGTTTCTAGTTTGCGGCGACTGGAACGCTAAACACCCCTGGTGGGGAAATATTCGTCCTTGTGATCGCGGCAAGGCTCTGATGGACCCAGTTCATAAGAATACCAGCTACAATATACTAGCAACAGGTGGAGCCACACACCATCCGTTTGATCGGAGGAAAAGGCCATCCGCCATCGATTTTGCCATTTATGCTGGATTAGACTACGACAGGCTTCAAACCTACTCAACAGTCGACCTAAATTCTGATCATCTTCCGGTATTTGTGAACCTGGGCATCTGCGGCTCAATTATGTCCCAGAACACAAATCGTAGACTGCTTTCAAAACAGTCTAATATTAAAAAATTTCAAGAAGTACTAGATCGGAGAATTCTGCTCAACACAGAAATTAATTCTGGCGCGGACGTGGAAAATGCCATTGATATCTTGGTTCAGAACATCTATTACGCAGCAGGAGCTGCTACCCCACCGGCGCGACCACATAATTTGAAACCGGGTCAATTTCCACTAAATAGACAGACGACTCAACTTCTTCAATTAAAACATCGCCACAAACGTGAGCATATGCGCTGGCGCACGCCACAAACACGGCAATTATACAGGCAAACACACAATCGGTTAAAAAAGGCACTTCGTCAGGCAAAAAACAATTATTTTAATAATTTGTTTAAAAAGGTGGACGCACAGGATAGATATAGAATGCAGAAACTGTGGCGTCTCACTAATAAGTTCAAAAGGCAACCAGAGCCAAACTGGCCAATTAAAATTCCAACAGGTAGTAGTAGTAGTGGTAGTGGTAGCTACACCTGGACCAGGAGCAGCAATGAAAAAGCTGAAGCTTTTGTTTCTCACCTAGAGCATAGGTTTATGCCAATTCTGACTAACTCAAATGATTTTCGTTACAGAATTGCCGAGGAGCGCAAGCGGCTAGAGCAGCAGAAAAAACTACAGCTTAAACCTAATCAGCTGCAACGGCAACAACAACAACATCTGGGTATGAGTACTAATATAAGTCCATTGCCATTTCGTCCAGTGACGCTGAATGAACTCGTGCTAGAAATTAAATCCTTAGCACTTAACAAGTCACCTGGCATGGACAGAATAAGTAATCATGTTATAAAGTCATTGCCACAAAAGGCTGTGATTTACTTGGTAAATATTTACAACTGCATATTAAGATATGGGCATTTCCCACAGCAATGGAAATGTGCAGCTATAACTATGATTTTGAAACCTGGGAAAAATACGTCTGATTTGGCATCATATCGTCCTATCAGCCTTTTAGCTGGCTTTTCTAAAATGTTTGAATCTTTATTAATGCGGCGGCTGTTTGAATGCGATGAATTCGCAAATGCCGTACCAAGCCACCAGTTTGGCTTCCGTAAAGAACACGGAACTGAACAACAACTTGCTCGCGTTACGCAATACATTCTAAATGCGTATGAAAAGCGAGAATATTGTTCAGCAGTCTTCATTGATATTAGTGAAGCGTTTGACCGTGTTTGGCACGAGGGGCTACTATATAAGTTGGTCAAACTATTGCCTTTCCCGCTATTTAATGTTCTGCAAAGCTACCTTTCAGAGCGGACATTTGTTGTAAACTCCAACGACGGAATTAAATCCAGAGTGGGAAAAATTAACGCTGGAGTCCCACAGGGCAGTGTCCTTGGCCCTGCGCTTTATACAATTTTCTCCTCTGACACACCAATTCCTTCCCTTATTGGACAGAGCAGGCAGTCATTTGTGCCCAGGATCACCACATATGACAACATGATGCTTTCCACCTATGCCGATGACACCATAATTCTCAGCGCTGCTGAATTGGCTCATTATGCGGTCAGAAACAACCAACGTTATCTCGACCATTTTTTGGCCTGGGCCAAGCAATGGTGCATCAGCATAAACGTCAGTAAAACGGCACATGTGATGTACACAAGGCGTGCCATAAATGGGACCATTGAAAATCTGTCACCTGTGATGGACGGCCAGCGAATCGCGAATGCCTCCATCCACCGCTATCTAGGCCTGCACATGGACAGGAAACTGTTGATGCACACCCACATCACTCAGCTATGTATTAGAGTGAGAGCTGCTGCCAATAAAATGAATTGGCTAATTGGCAACAATAGCAAACTGTCCAAAAAATGCAAAATGGTCATCTATAAACAGCTAATGGCCCCTATTTGGCAATATGCCATACCTGTTTGGGGAGCACTTGCGTGTGAAACGCAGTTTAAACGGATAGAATCCGCACAGAACCTGCTAATAAGAAGAATCTCTAAGGCCTCCAGATACACCAGGAACCAGGTACTATGGGACGCCTTTGACATTAAAACGGCTGAGGAAGTTTTTCACTCGGCCAGCAGCAGACTTGCTATTTCACTCTGCAGTCATCCCAACGTGGAAGCGCGCAAATTACTCCTACAACCATTTATTCCCCAACGTCTGGAACGGCCCAGGTACACCATGCAGTTGGAAAGGCACATTCGCCCACTACAGCAACAACAACTTCAGCTCCAACAACAACTACACGAGCAGCTGCCAACTCTATTCCGCCTCGAGCAGTATGAGGCCAACCAGGCCGCCTTGCTTTTGCAGCAGCAGGAACGCACATTTCAACCCGCCCAGCCACCTGAACGTCTCTCAGAAATGTTTATTAATGGATACAGGCGCCGCCTGCGTAATGGCGAAACCACCAGAGTGCAGATGGCACATTTAATTCGACATCAACCACTATTTATACAAAATTTGGTCATGCCTCCATTAAGGCCTGATGAAATTCCACCATTGAGCGATGAGCAGCAACTGGACCAAAATCTGGAGCTGCTTCAGCAGCAACTAGCAAGGGATCTTGATGAGGAAATGGACGGGGCCATTGTCTCCGAGCAGCAACAAATCGATGCCCAACAGCAGCCAGATGAAGTCCAACAGCAGTCTCTGGCCTTGTCTACAGAATTAAATGACTCCCAACTGGCACCTGAAACCAGAAACCAGTCAATTATTATTGTTGCTGACAGTCCTGAGCAGCAACAAAGCGATGTCCAACAGCGGATGCTAGATCGAATGCAGCAGTGTATTCTGGCCATACTTGCAGAATTAAACGAACCTCAATTGGCACCTGAAACCACAAACGAGCCAATCAGCACCGTTGCCGCTGGCAACGAAAATAATTCTCACTTTTTATATTCACAGAACTTACCTGCTACTACAGACAGGCGGCTGGCCACTACACAACATCACAGGCGGCGTCTGGTCTACCCTCTGTCACGCCTCTCTGCCCTAAATAGAAATTCTGGGCCCACTGCGGCTCCCACAAGCAGACGGATGACACACTGGAGGCTCAGCACTAATCAGCAACACCGATCGGCAAACACACGGAACTTGCCATCTAATCCACTTGGTCGGCGGGCAAATCGGACTGTTTTGTATCCACAAAACATGCACTGTCCAGTTGCCACGCCCACAGTTCAGGCGCTGACGCAGCGCCCAGCTAATTCACACAGCGCGCCCTCTGCCATGGCCACGCCCAGGCGGCAGGTGTACGGGTGTCCAATGGTCCAGCGAATCACGCCCCCAGAATATGTGCACATCCAGGCAGCGGACCCAGCTAATCCAGCAGCAGCAGCAATTTGCAAATTTTATAAATTTGTTTTATATAAATTTGCTCCTGGCCCCTTGGCAAATGCCTGATGACGTCACTGGGCCGCGGCCCTGGCATTTGCACAACCAAAACACAGATGTCCCTCGCCGCCATGGAAGTCGATGGTGGAGACTGGCGCACAGAAAGACGCGCCCCCTATATTTTCCGTAGTTGACCTGCAAAGATAAAAAATAGTTATTAATTAATGTTAATTGTTAATTTTGTAAATTCAAAATTCATTTTCTTACTTTGTTTACCTTTTTGGCACGCCAGCAGAGCAGCATTGCCAGCCTAAAATTTGGTTAACAGCTGTTCTGTTGGCGAGCAGCAGCACCAAAGTTTTTCACCACATTACAGTGGTCCAATTGTATATTCATAATGTTAAAATAATCATAAATGTTACTTGCCTGTAAAGAAACGAACGAACGATGAATAAATGAGTCGTGGCGTATTTTAATACGTTTTTGGCTGCTATTGTGCTCGCACCGATCGCCACTAAATCAAAAAAACTGGGCAACAATGATCGTCGCCGGGCAGCGCGGAGCATCAACCCTAGCGCGGGCAGCGCCAGCAGCAGGCATCGCAGTGGCCGGAACAGCAGTAGGAGCAGCGTCAGTGGCTGCGGCAGCAGCGGCGGCAGAGGTTCGGGCAAGGGGGGCGGCAGGAGCAACGAAAGTATGCTCAGACTCGTCATCAAGGGTGGCCCTCTTGGACTGCGCCCAATTGGTCAGCGATGACTCTGGCGACTCTTCTGGCGCCTTTCCTCGCTTCTTTCTTCCTCTGCGGGTACTCGTTGAGCTACCCTCGCTCATGAGGCTGGCCAAGCTCGAAGAGCGGCTCATCTTTCCTCGCGTCGGCGTCTCGCTCATTTCTGAGCTGTTACAAAATTGTAACCCGAAACACGAACCGGGTATAGCGACCTCTATCGGCGGTTTTTGAAATGTTTATCCGCGACACGAACCGCTAGTTCGGACACGCACCAAACGCACAACAGCGGTCAAAAGCTGGCTGGTACAGCGACCGCGGACACAAGCCCGTAGCCGAGACACAACCCGCACGCACGCTGTGTTAGGCTCACCGATTTCTCACTGAGAGTACCGTATCCTTATCTTTATCGTTATCGTTATCGTTATCGATATCGTTATTTTTTCGCCTGGGGGGGGCTGATTTTCCGACATTGGAAAACCACATTTCAAATTATTTTGTATTGTATCCTTACAAACCGAATTTCAAGCCTATCGGATAGAAAATAATTTTTTTCCTACAGAATTTTACGGGAATTTTCACGCCTGGGGGCGGATTTTTCGACAGTGGAAAATCACTTTTCAAATTATTTCGTATTCTATCCTTACAAACCGATTTTCAACTCAATCGGATGAAAAATAGTTTTCTGCATGCAGAAATTTCCGGCCATTTTCCTCCTGGGCGGATTTTCCAAAATCGGGAAAACACATGTAGAATTATTTCCCGTACTACGCTTACAAACCAAATTTCATGTCAATCGGATGACAAACAAAATTTTTCCCATACAAACTTTTTCGACGCTTTTCCGGCTTTTCCGGTTGGAATTTTCCAAAACCCCGTCTTAGTTCGCACTTTCCCCACAAATGGAAACTCCTGTCCAAATTTCAGCCTTCTATCTCTTACCGTTTGCGCTCTGCGTTGATTGCCAATCAGTCAGTGAATCAGTCAGTCAGTCAGTCAGGACACACTGTTTTATATATAGAGTAGAAGTAGATAGATTTGGCGCTCTTTCACTTAAGTTCCATTTTTGCATGCTGGCTTTCTGCTAATTCTTCGGATGCTGTCCCTTTTTAATGCAAAACGAAAGAGCTCAATGAACAGTCGCCTACGGTTAATCGTTGTAAAATTTTAATTCGTGTTTGTGCTGCGAAACTGCAAGCAGTAATTAATTAATTTAAGAGTTGCAAGTCAATCTAAACGATCGCCTAAAATGCCAAGGCCAAAAACAAATGTGAATATGAAGTATTTCGCCGAAGAAAATGTAAGCAATTGCTTAATAAACGAGTGTGGACAAAAAATTAAGGTGAGTTTGATATTTACGAATTTACTTTCCGAAATATATACATATACATATGTATGTACAATGTACAATGATACTCAGTCTTTCTCTCATGCATATACAAACATACATACTTAGTTCGTATGTAAGTGCTTAGAAAGATAAATAGCCTGCCTTTATGTATGTATGTACATGCTAATGTTTGCATGCCTTTGATGAAAAGAACCGAAAACTATGGTTTGTCCAGGGCTGCAAACCAGGGCTTAATCCCAAAACGTATTTCGGTTCCGGTTCCGGTACGCACCGAAATCAATGTTTCGGTTAAAGGTTCTGTTTCGGTTTTCAATTAATTTCGGTTTTCGGTTTCGATACGGTACCTGGATTTTTATTTCGGTATAACGGTACGCACCGGTATAGGTACTACTTTTTTTAATATTGGAAAAATTAAATTCAGAGATAGTTTTAAATCATTTTATACCAGTGTAATAAAACGAATCAAAATTCAACTCAAAATGGATGGTTTCAAATTTTAAGTAAAATTACATTTACTGACTATTTCATATTTCGTTTTTTTACGTAGTTGACATGTAAGAACTTATGATTAGATTATATACTCATTTTATTTATTTATTTTTATTTATTTTATTTTTAATTGCAGCTTCGTCTGAAAGACACAGCTACAATATAATAGAATATAAAATGATACAAAATAAGGGGGATAGAAAGGAAAACAAAAAGAGTGAATAGAAGAAACGCCTTCCGATCCGGTAGGGGTAATTTATTTTGTCGTTATGACCAGCTACGCCCCTGGTTGGTGATCGGAAGGAATTTCCTAGAAAAACTAGAAACTATGCAAGTGCAAGATTGTGAAGAATAAAAGACCGCAGGCCTTCGTCGGAAAGGTTATCACTGAGAAGAGGAAAGATATTATTGTAATCCCTACACAGAATGCGAAAAGGACAATTAGAGGCATATAAAGTAGAAGCAACAGGAAGCCTCAAGGGAATATAGTTTCGTGTTAGTCTTGAAGGGACATTAAGGTTCACGCGTCCGAGTAGGTACTCAGCGTCAATATTACCCTTTATAAGCTTGTTTAGAAACATTATACCCAACATGGTACGTCTATGCTCAAGTGAAGGTAAGTCTAAAAGCTTAAGCCTGGAAATATAGGGAGGAAGTCTCAACTGTGGGTCCCAACCCAGGTTGCGTAGGGCAAACAAAAGGAACTGCTTCTGGACAGATTCGATACGTTTACACAGGGTGAGTGCTTGAGGGTTCCAAATACACGAACCAAACTCCAAAATAGGCCTCACAATTAGGATATAAACAAAAGCTTGGTCGTGTAGGGATTATTGAACTCCTTAGACCAACGTTTAATAAAACCTAACAAACCCTAGGCTTTATTCACAGAAAGTTTAATGTGAGTGCCAAAAGAAAGTATATGGTCGAGGATAATACCCAGATCATGGAAAGATTCAACTTGTTCAAGTTGATAAGAATCCAATATATAGTTAATAAAAAGAGGGGTTCTACGATAAAAAGTCATAGATTTATACTTGTCCCTGTTCATTTGCAACAAATTGTAATAGCACCACATAAATATGGAATTCAAATCAACCTGAAGCAAAGCAGAATCGCTGGGCGAGTTGTGGCACCGGAATATCTTTAAGTCATCTGCGTACATCAGTGCACGAGAATGCTTAATTACATTAGGCAGGTCATTAATAATTAACACGAAGAGAAGAGGTCCAAGATGGCTGCCTTGGGGAACTCCAGAGGTCACAAATACCGGATAAGAAGTGCTACTATTAAAGACTACTTTCTGAGTTCTAGACTGGAGATAAGATTTTGTCCAATTAAGAAGCCCCTGTGGAAATCCCAGCAGACGCAATTTCAAAATCAGAAGGCAATGAGAGACACTGTCAAAGGCCGTACTAAAATCAGTAAAGATAACATCTGTTTGTTTACCTTGAGTGAAACCATGAATCACTGAAGAAGTAAATTCCAGTAGGTTTGTAGTAATGGATCTGTTTTTAACAAATCCATGCTGGTTCGGCGATATAAAAAGAAGAATATGAGTGTTGTAACTGAGATGTTATAATTTGTTCAAAGAGTTTAGGTATTGCAGAGAGTTTCGCAATGCCCCTGTAGTTTGAAATGTCAGAACGAGAACCCTTTTTATGTAAGGGAATAATGAAAGATTCTTTCCATTGAGTTGGAAACCTAGACTGCTCAAGTGATTTGGAAAACAAGATGTGGATAGGATAGCGCATTGCTGTAAGATGCACGATGGCACATTATCTGGGCCAGGAAAAAGGTTAGATTTTAGCGAAAATAAACCATTCAAGACAGAAGAAAAAGAAATGGTGGGGCAGCTTATGAAATCGTATGAGGAAATAGGAAACGACGTTTGTTATTTACGAATTGGCAGAAGCTGTTTGGATCGTTACAAAAGTTACTCTGTTCTCGAGACAGTTAGTTTTTATAGCAAATTCGATTTTAGGCTTGAAATATTGCCCTAGCAGTCGAGTATCTGGAGAAGTCCGTTGCTTTTCCAGATCTTTCATAAATATTGAAAAGGCGAGACTTCACATTTTTCATGTGTCTCAGGCTTGCAGAACTCCATGAAACATTTTTATGAGCGCTTCTTACAATCTCCAGAGGAATGGAGATATCAAATAGCTCGTACAGCTTAAAATAAAACAGATTGGTGGCAGTTTCAACACAATGAACTTGATTAAGAACTGACCAGTCAGTATTAAGCAACAAATTGTTCAGAATATCGTAGTCTGTCTTCCTAAAGCACCGCCTAAGAAGCGCTTCAGTTGGCTTTACTTCCTCGGTTGGGCCTGGATGATCCCATTGAAGTTCTATGGTAGGATGATAATTATCTTCAGGTAAAGAAATTGGAAGTGTACGAGATATAGTAGCACATGGACTGTCAGTAAACAATAAATCCAGTATACGACCAAGCGAGTTTTTTATGAAATTAGCTTGAAGCAAAGATAGACCAAACATACTGTCCAAAAAGCTATGCTGGCAAAAAGGAAGAAAAAATTCAGAGTCGGGGGAAAAGACCCAAGAAACAAAGAGAAGATTAAAGTCACCCACAACGACTTGAAAATCACAGTCGCGACAGGATTTCGAAAGGTACTCTATTGCTAAAGCATGCTTAAGATAAGTGGATTCATCAGAAGACGGAGGAACATAGGAACAGCTCAAGAATATGCAAGAGTCTCCATGTGCATGCTGAGACACACACAAATTCAATGTCGTCAATGTTAGGAATATGAAAAATGGATGCATTAAGATTTTGCTTAACAGCAATCAATACACCCCCTCCATTACGATTGTTACGGTCAACCCTAAAAATGCAATAAGAGTCGCACAGAATTTCACTATTTAGTATGTGAGATTGAAGCCAAGTTTCAGTCATCATTAAAATGTCAGCCTCGAAAGCAAAACTATTAAGGTAAAGGGATTGGAGTTTACTTCTGATTCCCCTTACGTTCTGGTATTTGATGACAAGGGACGACGTTTTTTGAGGACATAGGAAAAGTAGCAGTCGGCTTAGGCTCAAATTCACGAAAAAGAGTGAATTTAGGCCAAAGATCAGGATGAAGAATTTGGGTTAGAAGAGAAGATGGAACGTATAGTTTAAAAGAGGATATTGATCGAGGCTTTGAAAAGATATATTTATGAACCGATATGTCCGAGCATCCTGTAGAAGTAATCAAATAATTCTCTAAGTCATTCTCAGTGATATCAGGGCGAAGGCGGGAAACAAGGACATGTTTTCGTGGGGTAACTGCTTCAATAGGACGGAAAGAGAATCGAGCATTGGCAGACGTAGAAGAGACATCATGTCTAGCAGGAGCGGGA
>JBAMBO010003101.1:0-31418 GCA_037044535.1 Lordiphosa magnipectinata
CAGATATGAAACGTTAAAAGGTTTTCAAATACTTGAGTTTCAAAAAATCATGCCAAATTTCTACTTTATCCTTTTTATTTTCTTAGGATTACGAAAGTTCCATAATTTTTTAAACAAATTGTATATAAACTAGCAATTTTTAAGTCATTGCTAAACTTAGCCTTTAGCTCGTGGTTAACCTTTAACAAGAGCACACAAAACAACACAACAAAGGAGGCTGGTCGACTGTACAGCTGTTTCTTAAAACTCCCAATTCAATTATCAGCAGTCTTTGCCTATCTGCCTGCAAGTATATCTACTCTATATATAAAACAGTTTGTCCTGACCAGGGATTTTGGTGGTGCTAAACGATAGTGCCCAAAAATATACTATAGTGCCACATAGGAAATCACAGTGGTTAGAGCGAGACGGACATATTCCCAAATGTATCCAGAGACCATAAGAGAGAGCGAACAGCTGACCAAATGTATCCAGAGAGCGTAAATGAGAGCGAACAGCTGACCAAATGTATCCAGAGAGCGTAAATGAGAGCGAACAGCTGACTGAGGCAGCGTAAATTTTATCTCTAATACTCATTGCTCAATGTCCTGACTGACTGACTGATTCACTGACTGATTCACTGACTGATTCACTGACTGACTGATTGGCAATCAACGCAGAGCGTAAACGGTAAGAGATAGAAGGCTGAAATTTGGACAGGAGTTTTCATTAGTGGTGAAAGTGCGTACTAAGGCGGGGGTTTTGAAAATTCCAACCGGAAAAGCGTCGGAAAAGTTTGTATGGGAAAATTTTTTTAAACTATTTTTCATCCGATTGAGTTAAAACTCGGTTTGTAAGGATAGAATACGAAATAATTTGAAATGTGATTTTCAAATGTCGGAAAATTCGACCCCAGGGTGTGAAAATGCCCGGAAAATTTTGCATGCAAAAACTATTATCATCCGATTGGCTTGAAACTCGGATTGTAATGATTTAATACGAAATAAAGTGAAATGGGACGATAACGATTACGATGACGATGACGATGACGATGACGATGACGATGACGATGACGATGACGATGACGATGACGATTATGATTATGATTATGATTATGATTATGATTATGATTATGATTATGATTATGATTATGATTATGATTATGATTATGATTATGATTATGATTATGATAATGATTATGATTATGATTATGATTATGATTATGATTATGATTATGATTATGATTATGATTATGATTATGATTATGATTATGATTATGATTATGATTATGATTATGATTATGATTATGATTATGATTATGATTATGATTATGATTATGATAATGATTATGATTATGATTATGATTATGATTATGATTATGATTATGATTATGATTATGATTATGATTATGATTATGATTATGATTATGATTATGATTATGATTATGATTATGATTATGATTATGATTATGATTATGATTATGATTATGATTATGATTATGATTATGATTATGATTATGATTATGATTATGATAATGATAATGATTATGATTATGATTATGATTATGATTATGATAACGATTACGATGACGATGACGATGACGATTATGATTATGATTATGATTATGATTATGATTATGATTATGATTATGATTATGATTATGATTATGATTATGATTATGATTATGATTATGATTATGATTATGATTATGATAATGATAATGATAATGATAATGATTATGATTATGATTATGATTATGATTATGATTATGATTATGATTATGATTATGATTATGATTATGATTATGATTATGATTATGATTATGATTATGATTATGATTATGATTATGATTATGATTATGATTATGATTATGATTATGATTATGATTATGATTATGATTATGATTATGATTATGATTATGATTATGATTATGATTATGATTATGATTATGATTATGATTATGATTATGATTATGATTATGATTATGATTATGATTATGATTATGATTATGATAATGATTATGATTATGATTATGATTATGATAACGATTACGATGACGATGACGATGACGATGAGCGATGACAGATTATGATTATGATTATGATTATGATTATGATTATGATTATGATTATGATTATGATTATGATTATGATTATGATTATGATTATGATTATGATTATGATTATGATTATGATAATGATTATCATTATCGTTATCATTATCATTATCATAACAGTTACAGTAGCAGTAGCGGTCGCAGTTCTCGTTATCGTTATCGTTATCATTATAGTTATCATTATCATTATCATTATCGTTATCATTATCATTATCATTATCATTATCGTTATCATTATAGTTATCATTATCATTATCGTTATCATTATCGTTATCATTATCATTATAGTTATCATTATCATTATCATTATCATTATCGTTATCATTATCATTATCATTATCGTTATCATTATCGTTATCATTATCATTATCATTATAGTTATCATTATCATTATCGTTATCATTATCATTATCATTATCGTTATCATTATCATTATCATTATCGTTATCATTATCATTATCATTATCATTATCATTATCATTATATTATCATTATCATTATCATTATCGTTATCATTATCATTATCATTATCATTATCATTATGATTATGATTATCATTATCATTATCATTATCATTATCATTATCATTATGATTATATTATCATTATGATTATCATTATGATTATCATTATCATTATCATTATCATTATGATTATCATTATGATTATCATTATGATTATGATTATGATTATCATTATCATTATGATTATCATTATGATTATGATTATGATTATGATTATCATTATCATTATGATTATGATTATGATTATGATTATCATTATGATTATGATTATGATTATGATTATCATTATGATTATGATTATGATTATGATTATGATTATCATTATGATTATGATTATGATTATGATTATGATTATGATTATGATTATGATTATGATTATGATTATGATTACGATTATGATTATGATTATGATTATGATTATCGATTATGATTATATTATGATTATGGTTATGATTATGATTATGATTATGATTATGATTATGATTATGATTATGATTATGATTATGATTATGATTATGATTATGATTATGATTATATTATGATTATGATTATGATTATGATTATGATTATGATTATGATTATGATTATGATTATGATTATGATTATGATTATGATAATGATTATGATTATGATTATGATAACGATTACGATGACGATGACGATGACGATGACGATGACGATTATGATTATGATTATGATTATGATTATGATTATGATTATGATTATGATTATGATTATGATTATGATTATGATTATGATTATGATTATGATTATGATTATGATTATGATTATGATTATGATTATCATTATGATTATGATTATGATTATGATTATGATTATGATTATATTATGATTATGATTATATTATGATTATGATTATATTATCATTATCATTATGATTATCATTATGAGTATCATTACATGACGATGACCAGTAGCATTATGATTATGATTATGATTATGATTATGATTATGATTATGATTATGATTATGATTATGATTATGATTATCATTATCATTATCATTATCATTATATTATGATTATGATTATGATTATGATTATGATTATGATTATGATTATGATTATGATTATGATTATGATTATGATTATGATTATGATTATGATTATGATTATGATTATGATTATGATTATGATTATGATTATCATTATGATTATGATTATGATTATGATTATGATTATGATTATGATTATGATTATGATTATGATTATGATTATGATTATGATTATGATTATGATTATGATTATGATTATGATTATGATTATGATTATGATTATGATTATGATAACGATTACGATGACGAGTGACGATGACGATGACGATTATGATTATGATTATGATTATGATTATGATTATGATTATGATTATGATTATGATTATGATTATGATTATGATTATGATTATGATTATGATTATGATTATGATTATGATTATGATTATGATTATGATTATGATTATGATTATGATTATGATTATGATTATGATTATGATTATGATTATGATTATGATTATGATTATGATTATGATTATGATTATGATTATGATTATGATTATGATTATGATTATGATTATGATTATGATTATGATTATGATTATGATTATGATTATGATTATGATTATGATTATGATTATGATTATGATTATGATTATGATTATGATTATGATTATGATTATGATTATGATTATGATTATGATTATGATTATGATTACGATTATGATTATGATTATGATTATGATTATGATTATGATTATGATTATGATTATGATTATGATTATGATTATGATTATGATTATGATTATGATTATGATTATGATTATGATTATGATTATGATTATGATTATGATTATGATTATGATTATGATTATGATTATGATTATGATTATGATTATGATTATGATTATGATTATGATTATGATTATGATTATGATTATGATTATGATTATGATAGCGATTACGATAGCGAAACACAAAATAAGACGGCAGAATACCAAGATACAAACATTTCAGGAAAAGACTGGAATCGATCCAATCGATTTCTACCGGAAACGTAGCTTATCATTCGGATTTGAAGACGTTTATTGTTAAAGATTATTACCTCCATCATGTTACGTCTCCGCACGCGACATAACCTGCTATATCTGTATAGAAATTCATTCACTCTGCTTCACTTCAAATTTCTCTAAATCTCTAATCAAAAAACTATTTACTAAACCAATTTCCTCTTTACAGAGCTGCAGTCGCACCGCCTCCAAGTCGTCATCCAAATCAAAATCTTCAAATGAATCCACCTCCTCATCGCCGGACATTACCTCACGTCAGGCCAATCACAACAACAATAACAATGCCCCACAAAATGGTATGGTTGGAGTAGGAGCTGTTGGAGTGGCTGCCGCTGCAGTGAGTGCTGCCCAAAATGGTGGTATTGTTGGTGTGGTAGCTGTGGCTACCATGTCCGAGACTAGCGATGATTCCAGTTTAAATAGCGTTGATTTGGATCCCATGATGGGTCATCTGGATGGTGGAGCCACCTATATAGACAGCGATACGGGACTGGAGAGCATGAGTTCAGCGGAGGCCACCACCAAGGCCTGTTCACTGTGTCTGGATGGGGTGCAGTCCACCATTATGGGCAGCTCGCCCAGCAATGAGACCATTGTGAAGATTGAGAATTTAAGGCAGGAAGTGACGCGACTCAAATGCGATAAACTGGATCTGCTGCGTCAGAATGTGGTAAGTTGGAATGTGGTAGATGGAATCGTTTCAATATAATAATTTCTGTTTTTACTCCTCCACAGACCTGTCAACGCGACATCAAGCGTCTACGAGAACGAGAACTTTCGCTACAGGGTGATCTGGCTGCTGCCGGACGTGAAATCTTACGTTTACGTGATTTACTCAGGGAGTATATGCCCGATACGGCTGCAGCGCCGCTCTCCATATCACCCATCTAAAGCGTCTAACGCCGTCTATGGAACCACTGTGCCGTGTCTAACACTTTGGAAGCGTTAAAAACTGTATTATATTTAGTTTTGAGATCGGACTAGCAGCAGGCATGCGCATAGGAACGAAATTATTATTAAACGAAAAGAAAAAAAAGGAAAAAGAACAGTTAAAAACTATAACCAGCATACAAAAACAACACACACAACTCAAAAAAGTACACCAAATATATAATGTATAAGTCTTTAAGCATATTTAAAGCCTAATCCAAACCCCCCCTTAACCCTAAGTAGTACGAAGCAAACATCACGCAGTTCAACATTTACAAAAAAACAAAAACAAAACCACATATGGATTATTATACTCTCGTTAGTAGCACTCGAATTTTTCTAAAAAAAAACACACAAAAGGAATATACCCCTCGTTCGTTTGTTTACCGTGTTATCGTGACTCTCGTTATCACCTCATCATTTTACATTGAGAAATAACCCTCGTTAGTTTAAAACGGATCTTAACCCTAAGTTTAAGTTGCTTTAAGTCCTGAGTGTGGCATTTGGCGAGAATGCCATATTGTACATAATTTACATGCACGCGTATAATTCTCGATCGACATTTAGGTGGATCTGTCGTAATTTTAACAACTAAAGTTTATTTAAAACATGCTAACCAACCCGACAAATGTAGCCAAGTAGATGGAACACAACAACACAAAAATAAAACAAAAAAAACAAAAAGCAAAAAGCAAAGAAAGCGAAACAAAAAACCACAAATACTTATCGCAAAAGTTACCCAACAAATTTATCTATGAAAAAATTAAAGAATTATCCCTTAAGTATTTCCCACACGTATGATTGTTTTTGTTGAGATGCATTCTAATTTTTATTGTGTAAAGTAAAAAAAACAAACAAAAAACCAACAAATATATAAATATATGCAAAAAAATATATGAAATATATATATATATATACGAAAGCTAACAAAATTGTAGTTATTTGTATTGTGGGGGGAAAGAAGGGGAAGAAGCTTACAACCACAAACAGCAACAGCTACGAAGAGTAGAATTTTTTTAAGTCGCAGTTGCTATTTCAAAAGTATTGTAATCCGAGACCTTTATTGTATTCAGCGGTTCCTTGGGTAAGGAACAAATATTTTCGATTTTTTTGTTGCATATTTATTAAGATTGAATATTTACAAATATTATTCTAAAATGATTTTTCAAAATTCGAAATAAGTACAGCCATTTGTGTGAAGCAATGTGGGCATAAAGATGCCCAGCAAGCTTACGGCGGCGTACACACTTGTACAAATGAAGAAAACATATTTCTGAAACAACAACAAACCACAAGAAATACATAAAAATAGAAAAATAAACACGATTATTGTGTGTGTGTGTGCGTGTTCGTGGCGGCCTGATGCACCAAAAGTCGTTCGTCGCCAACAACAATATTTATGCTGAAGATACATACATTCGTGCGGTTTTGCAAGAGGCACTGGAAAGAAAGAGGAAACATACAAAGTTGTTGTTGCAATATACTTTGATTTGTGGTATGAGTTAGCGCCTATACGCGGAACGAATGCGAGGTTTGTAAAACTTAAAACTGTCGAAACAAAGTTTTTTGACCTATCTAATAGTCTCTGCACACTGAGCACACTTTAAAGGAACGCATGGAATCTGATGATGATGTGAAATGGAAATTTTCATCTAATTTACATCTAACATATTACGTCTATCAGTGAATGTAAATGCTCTCAAATTATACAAAAATATGTTGAGAAAAATTAAATTGGCATGGAATTTATTTAATATTTGCTCAACAATATCAAATTTACCGATTTTTACATCTTACATCTGTCAGCCTATGCCATCAAAAATTACAATTGGTTTTGCTTAACAATACCAGATCTAAAAGCCTAATGGTGTTGATTGAAAGGCAGTTATAGCCTAGTACTGAGGGCGTTCGAATTTTCCTTCAAGAAATTAGCTAGATATTCCTTTTGTGGAATGTAAAAGACAGTGTGGACAGATAACCTAAAAAAAATACCAAAAACCGAAAATACATAAAATGGGCTGCTGATTTGTACTTTGACCTAACTTAAATATTTAAATTAAGTGAGGCCCAATACACAACATGGAGAATGTTGCAATTTCAGCTATTATAATGAATAAAAAAAAACGCACTTTGCTGTGTCACCCGAATAGAGCTAAAAAAATACTGCGCTTTCCACAACTACATGATGCGCACAGGACATAAAGAAGACGCTTCGACAGCAGACAGCCCACCTCACACAACAGTAGACCCCGTCCCAAAAATGTGCGGAATACAATTAGAAATTTTGTCAACTCAGAGATCCGATCTGTAACTTGGCAAAATGATGCTGCTGGTGTTACCAATATTCCAAATTTTATTTCATTTTTTATAATATTCTTATCCTATAAATTTATAATATTATACTATTAATTATTTTGATTATTTTATTGTTTAACTTTCTTTGTGGGCCTCTACTGACTCAAAAAGGAAAATTGTATTTTGCACCTCCATCATAGTGGCCACGTCGGAGGGCAACTGGCTTAGCAAAGGGAAGATTGGTCGGATTAAGTCCTTTTCCTCTTCTTTTTTTTTCAAAAAATGATTACACCATTCTCAACAACTCATCGGATACTAAGGGCTGTTCGACCTTCCGCTTTTCGGTCTGCTTTGCCTGCTGAGAAAAACAATTTGTCAATATCATCGCATATCTTTATATCCAAATATTTAACTTACATAGGAATATGACGGTAATGTAGAGTTTGTAGAGTGAAACTCTAAAATGTCATCGGAAAACATGCTCTCCTCATTGGGCTGGATTGATATTGCAGAGCTGGTGACCGAAAAGAATTATCAGTTACATATTAGGCAGGAAAGCCATTTGGTCAGCGAACTGCCAATCAACACATTCGCTGAATCTTTCTTGCTCCAGCTCAACGCCTTCCGCACTGCCACTTTTTTTTGGCTTTACCGCGGTAGTAAAGGAGACTCTCTCAAAGTGAGATTCAAGCGCCTTTACACTCGTCCGTTGAAAAGAAAGAAAGGAATTTAATTTTACTTCCAAGAACAACACTGGCAGCTGCACTGATACTCTCTAATACTCACCTCCTTTTCCCAACTGGACACCAACCGCTTCCCAAGCACGTTTTGTAAATGCGGTGTTCAGGTGCTTTCCATGTGTGATGTCCCACAAACATGCATTCTTTTTTCACAGCATTAATTAATGCGTTTTTGTCGTCACTATTTAAATTTTGCAAAAGATTTTTAGTTTTAGTTTTGCTTTCCATTTCAATTTGACAACTGACACAAGAAAAAAATGACTGCACAATATCTCTTGAAGGAATCTCAGCTGTTCGATACAGTCCATACAAGCAATCGATATGGCAACTCTCAAAATTCCTTGTGTGTATTGCTTGGATTTCTGGTGGGTACCAAACTACAGAACGAGGCAAGGAAAAATTCCTTTAGCTATTTTTTTTTGTATGGGATTTGACAGCTGAAGGAAAATTCGAACGTCCTCAGTACTAGGCTTATGCTTGGTCCTTTTCCCGAAGGAAAACTATTTGGAGCTCTAATGCTGCAGTATCTTTCTTGCTAAACTAATTAGCTCAGATCTTTGGCGTTTTGGTACATGGGCATTGATGTTACCGATGCATTTGCTGCTCGAAATTTCTGAATTAATGTCAATTGGGTCCTCTGCGTAGAATGTGGAGGGATCTGCATCATGTCCGGAATGAAGCGAGCACCTCTTTAATAACTATCATGATTTTGTGGCACGTCAGCGTCCATGCCAGGTGTTTTCAAGTGTTTTTCTGGCCGACTTAAGATATAAAATAAAAAATGTATAATAATGCATGACTAGCTTCTCTGCCATCACTTAATTTCATGAGGAACGTGTGCAATATAAACATTTTGCTAGATTATGTTAGATGATGCTCAGTGGAAATAGCCTATAACATGATTACGCAAGTTGTACTGACCCGATTTCGATGATATAGGGCTTAATCGATGCAGAATTAACGTGGCAGTTTTGCCATCTTTTACTTTTTCACTTTAGACTGCAAAAATATAGTGAAATATCGATTCTTCATTTTCAAATGGCCATTTACACATTTACATTGTATGACATTTGTTTCATATTAGCCATTTCCTCAGTGAAAGATTGGCTTTCCAATAACCGTGAGTCCCGGAAAGCTGTTTGCCAATAACACACCTTTTTCTTGTAGTCTAGGGTCTTCAAAGTAAGCTTTGGAGGCCGAGAACTCGTATTGAAAAGTTTGTAATTTTCCATTTTTATACTGTACAAATGTATGTAACAGGGAGAAGGAATCTCTTATTTCTTAGAGCTCAGAGTCTACAGAAGCGTCGCTAAACTTCATAAAATTCTAGCCTATCAAATTTAAAACATAAATTAAATAAAATAAATCATACATCAACATTTTTCGAGGAAGTCTCACAATTTCCGGTGGGTTTTTTTAATTGTCGGGTGGGCAGAACTTAAACTGAATCATCGGGCCTGGAAGAATACATTTTAAAACGAAGCTATGTTTTCTATATACCATGTCTAAGGACCAATTTCACATCTGCTACATAGCGCTATCTGTCTAGATAAGAAATCGGCTCTAAAAAGAGCAGAAAGAGCAAAAGGGAGCTACCCATAGTAGCCAATCCACATTTAATTTTAATATTTCATAATTCGAGCGCTCCGCTTTGCATGCTTTCCAACACTTAGAAAGCAATAAAGCTTTAATTAAAGCTCTGCCAAAAAGCTTAACCGCTGTTAACTTTGGTCACACTAACATAAACAGCTGTTCGTTTGTGGCCACACTGCGTGGGAGTACACACTCTCTCTCTCTCTCTCTCTCTTTGGTTTGTTTTTGATTTTTTTGTATATGTGAGCTAACAGTTGGTCTCATTGCGAGTTAACAGTGTGGCTTTTGCCTTTGCCTTTGGCAGTCTTTAGTTTTCAAGTCGCACGTTCTGCCGTCGCTTGGCTCGGCTTCTTGTTGTGTGTGCTAATTTATTCGTTTCGCTTAAGTTAAAATGTAAGACCATTTAGTTAAATCATGTACATACACAGTTAGCCACAATTTTCCACACATCAGCAACCAAATTCGCGTGTGTTTTTCGCGTGTGCGTGTACAAAAACGTAAAACCAAATCAAAGCCAACCGCTGACTTTGCAAATGCAAAATCACTTGGCTTGCTTTTGCAGATGCTGCATGTAGAAAACTAAAACCAAATACAAACCAGAAAAACATACATAATCGTTTTTGTGTGTGGCAATATTTTTCAACATTATTACTTCATAACAGAGCGAGCTGCTCCTGCCGCTGTGTCTCTCCGCTCGTGTTGCCTGGGGAGGAAAAAAAGGAAACAAAACAGCAGCAACAACTACACTCAACTTGCCGCAAAGCTTCAGCTTCTTCACCTCTCGCTCTGGCTCTCTCTCTCTCTGTCACTCACCCAAAAGGTAATTAAATGAATTTTATTTTATTAAAGTGACAAGTATGAATGTGCAAGTGTGTGTGTGCGTAAGCAAATGAATCAAAATATTTTAGAACGCAAACAAATTTGCTCTCACTCTCTCTCTCTCTTTGGCTTTATCATCTGATCAGCTGAGTCTGACTTTGAAAAGAGAGCTTTAGCTTTGGCCCACCTCAAGATGCCGTAATCAAGTTATGTTTATTGTTGCTCGATTAACATTTTGCTGTCTTTGAGTTGCATCTCCCTGGGGGGTGGGTGGCTGTGTGGGTGGCTGTGAGGCTGGACTTCACACTTGAGTGATCTCATTACGTATGCTAAGGTTTCGTTTCCAGCTCAACGTAAGGTCTTATCAGGTGGGAGCGCACACAAGACGATGTCGAAGTCATCGATGCATTGAACTACATATTTATGAAGGTGAAGGTTAGGGAGATAATGAAATTACAACATTTTGTACATGTAATTTCATAATTTGTGAGAAATGGCGGGGAATAGTTGTTACCTGGGAGAGAGTGGAGTGGAAGATTCTTTCTGCATGCCGGACTTTCTATAAAACTTAGAGAAAGATTCGATTTTTTTTGTCACTTTCAAAGCAACAATGAAAACACAACGATTTGAATGGCCAGTGTTCATCAAGTTAACATATTAATCCTGTAAACACCATATAAGTATTAAGATGATCAATCATCAAGAACAAATCATGACATTGTAGACATTGTTATACCCTTCACTCAGAGAAAAAATAGAGAATTTCATACTTGGAGCAAGAATGTTCGATCTCAGAAGTACGGTAAGAAAGAAAATTCTTGGTCCAAGAGCAAATGAATTTTTGATCCCGACATTCTTGTTTCAATAGTTTCAGTTCTTGTTCAAAATACGAATAATTGTAAAAATAAAAGACTTAAAAATATATTTGAGGGTTAATGTTTTTTTTTATATTTTTATATTTATTTGAGGTGTTTTTAAAATTGTCTTTATTTTATATAATTCTTTTACCGATTACTTCTTCACACTCGATATGCCGACCGCTCACATCTAACAACGCTGTCGTTGTAGTTCTCTCTGTAGTTCTGCTCAACAATAACCGAATGCGCTCTCCTCTCAGTAGTTTCTGCCAAATTTGTTTTCAAAGATTTATGCTTCATATGGATAGCGAATTGGAGAAATCTATTCGAGACTGCTGCACAAATTTCTAACTTGAGCTTATGAAGCAACTGAAGCTCTTTTTGGATTTTCACAAAATTCATTGTATTTAGCATTTGAATTGATTTCAGTTTACCTGACTTTCTAAGCATTCTTCAACATATTGACATATTTTCGGTTGACAACATTCTACGACCAAAAAAATAAAGCATTGTTACCATTTTGGAAGAATTTTTCGTAGAAGATATTGGAAGATTAAGGGTCAATGTAATGATGTACATTTAGTACAATGGGAGAAACACGATGAAACAAAAGTTTCGGAGAAAAGTAAGCGATTACCAAAGACTCTGGAGGTAATCAAAGATTTTTTTAGTTAGCCTTATTTGCGATTCAGATGTAGTTCTTGTCATGGTCCAACGCTGAAGTTGAGCGTGTCTTCAGTCAGAAGGTGAGCAATCTCAACTCAATATTATGTATAAGATATTGGATATTTGTGAAACTGAAACTAGAATATTACATTAAAAATATTATATGATGCGAAATGCTGGGTCGATTATAAGGTCCTTCCCAGTAACCTAAAGCTAATAGGCACAACTGAGGCCTACGACAAGGATGAGGACGAGAAACTTCATCACTCTGATGATGTTTTATGTATATAATTGCATAAGTAATAAGAAAAGCAATGCGCTTTTTTTCCAGCTTTTTTTTTGTCGAAAAATACAGCTTTTTTACGTCTCCGTTCCGCCGAAAACGGATTTTTTTTCTCGGCTAAAGTTGGCAAAACTGCTAGTGGGGTCAAATCACATGATCTTGGCGGCCAATGGACAGTTCCAAAACGTGAAATTAATTGCTTACCAAACTCGCCTCTCAATTGGTCCGTGGTTTCGCGTGCCGTGTGAGATGTGGCACCGTCATGTTGAAACCACATGTCAACCAAGTCCAATTCTTCCATTTTGGGCCAAAAAAAGAGTCGGTAATCATCGCACGGTAGGGCTCTCCATTCACAGTAACGTTGCGTAACGTGTCGCCGGCCCACAAACCGCACCAAACAGAGCATTTTTTCAAAATGCATGCTCTTGAACTGCCTCTGGCTGCTCTTCAGACCAAATTCGGCAATTCTGTTTGTTGAGCCAAAAATGAGATTCGTCGCTGAAGACAATTTCTCTATAAAAAAGTGGATTCTCACATTTCTCACAGAGCACAAACAGTGATAATAAAATTCAATGGTTTGTAAGCGCAGTTCGTTTGTTAGTCTATTCATGGTGAAATAAAAAACCTTACTGAGCATTTTTGGCGTTGCCACATGCGAACCATGCGTGAGTTGTCATAAAACTAACACTGAAAACCTTCGTAGCCATTGGGAAAATGGATGTAAGTGAGAAAAACTTTTTTAAATGCAATGTTAGCGTCCTTAAACTTTTCCTTTATTAATATAGATTGCTTTCAAACATAATGGCAAAATTTGGTCGAAATTGGATGACTATATCTTATGGCTGCCATAGGACCGATCGGTCGGAAAATTGATCTTAGTGAGAAAAACTTTTTTTGTTTTCAATTTTATCGTTCTTAATCTCGGTGATTGTTTAGCCTTAGTCTTCTTGTTTTGATTATCGTGTACCTCTGAGGAAAACGGCAGCAAAATGCCACTGAGGCAAACTTGTGTGGAGTTTAATGCAGGGTAAACCTAAAGCAAATTTTTTAAGAGATCCGATTCGACTATTCGACGGCTTGAACCA
The DNA here is from genome assembly GCA_037044535.1 of Lordiphosa magnipectinata. Classification (NCBI taxonomy): domain Eukaryota; kingdom Metazoa; phylum Arthropoda; class Insecta; order Diptera; family Drosophilidae; genus Lordiphosa; species Lordiphosa magnipectinata. The sequence goes on from JBAMBO010003101.1 coordinate 13,968, forward strand.
AAATTTACCGATGGTTATTGTTCGACAATTTGAGGTTCGATGTTTTTGGTTTGAACCTTGGTTGAGCCCTACTAAAAAATAGAACTTTTCCGAACAAACAAACGATCTTCAAATGATTTATTTTCAGAAACTCACGTACGCGTTATATATTACGTTTTTGCACATTGACAATAGACCAGATTTTAAGTTGTCCATACTTTTTGTTAAGCCGAACCGATTTCAGGTTCAGCTATTTTTTTCACGTGATTTGTCTCAGGGACCATCTTGGTCTTTTGTAAAATTATTTCCATTGGATTTTTCCAGATATAGTTTCAAGAACAAATTGGGAATAGTTTTAGAATTTTAATGACTTAAACCAAGAACATTCTGTTAATAAAGAGTACATCTCCTATTATGTTTCGAGAACGTATTGGGATTGTCTTAAGAATGTATAAGATTTCCACGAAGAATATATTCTTATTATTTTAAGAGTTAATTAGGTATGAAGTAGTCCTTCTTACAGATTTGAAAACAGTTTGAATCGTCTTCCAACCAAATTCCACACCAAAACCAAATCTCTTTCAGTTGGTTTCAAATTTCTCCAAACTCACCATCACAATTTTGATAAGCAAAATTAAATTTGGAAATGTAAACAACATTACCTTTCTGATTAGGTTGCTTCAAATAAATTAAATATTTAATTTGTTTTAATATTTAAATTTGCGTTTCAAAAATGTTTTGCAAAACCAACCGAATGCTGCCAAAGCAACTTGGCACTCAACCTCAGCTGGCGCCATCTGTGGCGATTTAGGCAACTTTGTTTTTTTAATGTAAAACACAGTTTAGATTTAGATTTGGTTTATATGTGTTTAACAGAATGTAAAGAGTTAAGTGTGTGTGTGTGTGTTAGTTAGAGATGTACAATGATTGAGCTGGTTCTTAACGAGTATCGATAAATGTTAGTGATGTGTGAACTAGTCAGATGAAATGGATCTATGACTGGAAATGTCATTGGAGCTGATACGTGGAGTTGTCTGGCATATCAGGGAAGTTGACGCTGAATGCTGGCTTGTATATCTATGATATGTTGTGTGTGGTGCCAGTGTTTGGAGGCTCAAAAGGTTTCTTGTGCAACGTTTCTTTCGTAAGCTCGAACATTCAATTGATGAATTGACGTGAAGACTTTAGCTGGATGTCGTCGGGTTGACAAGGACATGTGATGCTGTATGTCAGTGGCTGATGTCATCGAGTTGACTGGACATGTGATGCCTGTAGCTAAAGGTCGTCGATACAGTGGATCAGACATGTGCGCTGTGTGTGAGTGTTAGCCCGCCAGCCGCCGGTCTCTTTTTGACAAGGTGCATTGGACTGGACCAGACGTTAGAATAAATACTGAAAGCTTTCGAAAATCAAGGGAATAAAGAGCCCTACGACTTGTCCATCTCAAGCAAAAGAAAGTATTTCTTTTTCCAATATATTTCCATCTCAATTACCAGTCTCCTTTTAACCTATCATAAAATTGTCTCTCTCTCCTATGTGTGCCATATGCTTCGTGTACTCCCCATAATTCTGCCATTATCTTGCCTTACATTTGTTTTTATGCCTCTTCAATTGCGGCCTGGCGTACTTCTTTGGCGTCGACGTATACTCAACACCTACAGACCTACAGACAAAACAGACAACAAAAAAAAACAACGCGTTGTAAATAATTTCGTGTGGCGCACCCAAGTGATTCCCCAACCCTCCCAAAACAACGAAACGGAATTCAAAAACAAACCTTCAATGGGGAGCAATATGCTATTAAGGTAAGGGGTGGGGAGGGAAGGGAGGTGTGTGTAATATGGCAACATAATTTTAATTACAATAACCACGCGTCAGTGTTACACATAGACAACTCCTTTACCGCGCGCAACCTAACCTTTTCACCTGCCACATGCCACATGCCACCTGCACCTGCCCAACTGCCAATCTCTCTGTCTTCCTCTGTCTATAAATAAATCTCATTAATAAATTAAACGTTTTAACGCAGGAAATTCCTTTTGGCCCTCTAGCTCGTGCACTAACCCCTTTTCCTCGTTGGCATAAATTTTTGGTTTTCGTTTTGGCCGCTCGTGTACGTCTCCCCCCATCCTTATGCCCGCCCGTGCGACGTCATCATAATCATTTTAAAAATAAATCAAATTTAGTGTACCAAAAAATATTCTATAAATTTGTTGATTGTTGCATTTCAAATTGTATTTTGTCTGCGGCTTGTGAGCACTTTTCGTCTTCTCTCTTTACTTTTCATTTGAAAACCAAAACTGAAGCACCGCAAAGCTTTGATAAACAGACTTTATTATTAGCGAAATTATCATGAAAATTGTTCAACTTTAAATGTAAATTTATGAGCAAGTGGAACATTCCTGAAAGGGGTTTTTTGGTGGTAAAAGTGGTTTCATTATATGAGACATGTGAATAGGATAAGGAATGTTTAAGTGTATGTAACTACACACGAATTGCTTAGAAATTTAATGAATCTTAAAGGTTTTTGGTTAAAGCTTGTTGATTTTTTGTATACCCCTTGTAGAGGGTATGGAGCATAGGGCATAGAATAAAGCATCAGTCGACCATATAAAGCATATATTTACTTGATCAGCATGACGAGCTGAGTTGATATAACCATAGTCCGTCTGTCCATCCGTCTGTTTCTATGCTATCTCCTCTGTCAGTTTTAAAGCTATGTTAACCAAACTTTGCACGAAGCTTTTTAGTGCAAATACGATGCACATTTGTCGAAACCGGCCGGATCGGATGACTATAGCATATAGCTGCCATAGGAACCATCGGTCAAAAAAGTAGTTTTAGTGAGAAAAACTTTTTTGTCTTCAACACAAACGTTCCCAAACCTCCTATTTCTAAGTTTTCTATGCTTTTACATAATTCCACCAAGTTTGATGAAAATCGGACAACTTTATAGTATAGCTGCCATACAAAAGTAAGGTCTGAAAAACCGTCTTTGTAGGAAAAACTTTTTTGTTTTTAATGTAATCGCTCCAAAACTTGTTATTGGTCAATATTATATGCTTCCATAAAATTCTGTCAATTATGATCCACATCGGATGACTATAGCATGTAGCTGCCATAGGAACTAACGGTCGAAAAAGTAGTTCTAGTGAGAAAAACTTTTTTGTTTTCAATGGTAGCGTCTTTATACTTCCCAGTTATGTATATTATCAGTTTCCACACAATTTTAGGTAGTTTGGTCAAAATCGGATGAATATATCATATACCTGCCATATAACAAACTGGCAAGCAAATGGTCAAAGTTGAGTTTGGGAAATAGCTCAGCTAAGAATTTTCGACGAAAGTCATTTAAAACCTTAATTTATACACAGAGAAAAAAAAAACAAAATCTACACGAAAATGTAGGATTTCTACACAATTTGATCGGGATTTTCAACACATAACGTTTTTGTAGCTTTTCTGCACGCCGCGTTTAGTTTTCTCATTTCAACACGTGGCGTGTAGCTTTTCTGCACGCCGCGTTTACTTTTCTCATTTCTAAACGCGGTGTCTCGTTTATATACGGGACTGAAATTTACCCACGTTTCGTGTAGATTTCCTACATGTAGCATTCAGCATTTGTAATTCTAAACGGTTGTGTAGAAAACCTACACGTCGCGTGTGGAGATCAGTTTTCTAAACGAATATGTAAGAATTCAGTACTGATTTGCGTGCATGTATTATTTCAATATCCGAACGCCGCGTGTAGAAAACCTTAACGTTCATGTGATATTTAGATTGCTGCATGAAAAATGTAGAACTTATTTTGAAATAAGCTGATTTTCCAATGTCGTGTAAACTTTGATTTTGGCCACGCAGCATTGAGCTTTTCTACACGCGGCATTTAGATATTGAAATCTTACAAGTTACGTGTAGCTTTTCTGCACGCCACATGTAGCTTTCTGCATTCTACATTTTGAGTGTGCAATTTAGCAGGGCTGCAATACGCCTCGTTTAACTTTGACGTTTCTACACGCGCCGTTTAGCCAATTTTGTTTTCTCTGTGTACAAATTATACAAGCTGAAAGGGTATATAAACTTGGGTCGAGCAGATGTTAGTTTTCCTCCATTTTTTTTTTTTTTGGTTTATATAAAAGCATTTATTAACATTAGTTTTTTGGTACCTTTTTTCTGGCTCCTTAAACTAATTTAACGCTTAATACATTTTGGTCCTGCTTGAGTTATCTTCTATTTAGATATTCGTGTTATTGTGTATTACGGTTTGTGAATGGAACTTTTCTTACAAATTATTTGTACAATAAGTTTTTTTAAATTTAGGTTTCCCTTTTAGGAAGGTCCTTAGGGTGGAATCTTTTCATCTTTCTTCGTGTTCGCAGTAGTTTCGTAGCGAGTTGGTTTAGCTGAGCGGTCAGTCTTTCCGTATAGTCTTTGGCCTGCTTTTTAATAACATCGCCCACCTAAGCAACTTTAAGGTTTTCCTCAATGATTCTCGTCCTCATGTATCAATGAGCCCCGGTTATGCGTCTTAGTAATTTAGCCTGCAGAATCCTTATGCGATCTAGGTGCGACTTTCCTGCTATGCCGTATACCTGTAGTTCGTACCTCCATGCAGGTGCGAGAATGTTTTTATAAATGAGTACCTTGTTTTTTAGTGAGAGTTTGCTCCTGGAGTTCAGCAGCTAGCTCATCTTTTGTGCCTTGAGCTGTATTCATTTGACCAGACTTATGTGCGACTTGAAGGTAAGCCTTCGGTCAAGAAAAACTCCCAGGTATCGGTATCCTGCAAGGTGATCCAACAGCTCTCCTTTTCTCAGCGTGTAGGTAACACTAGCTCACTTTGAAAAGTTTAGTCCTATTTTCCAATTTGAGCCCCAATTTCCGATTCTTACTAGATACTCTTGCATGGTGTCAGTAGCGGAATATATGCAGGGATCCCTTGCCAATAGTGCTGTGTCGTCTGCGAAGTTGGCGATCATGAAATCGTTTCTGTCAACGATTTGGGGATTTATCATGAGTGAAAAGGGTGTAGAGCAGAGATGGGCGCGTCGCGACGTTCACAATGCACACGAAGGCAGCGCTGCCTCGTGGCATTGTGAACGTCGCGACGCGCCCATCTCTGGTGTAGAGCGATGGGCCTAGGACACTTCCTTGTTGGACACCAGCGCTGATTAGCTTTGACTCTGATGCTTCTCACTCTTGGACTACCGCGAAGGTCCGATTTGGTCGATTTGGTCGAAATCGGATGACTATATCTTAAGGCTGCCAAGGGACCGATTGGTCGGAAAATGTGTCTTAGTGAATTTTTTGCTTTTAAATTTTATCTTTCTTAAACTCGGCGATTGTTTATTTGCTAAGTTTTCAAAAAGATTCCCGAAATTTTGGTCGAAATCAGATGTTTATCTGTCGGAAAATGGGTTTTAGTTACAAAAATTTTTGATTTTTATATAAGCGTTCTTAAACTCTGACATTTTAAAAACAGCATTTGCAAGGGTATAAAAACTTCAGCACAGACGAAGTTAGCTTGGCCTTCTCGTGTTTTTTCCATTTTCATAAAACAAACGCTTATAAAATCATCCTGTATTTATTCCTCATTTGAATTCTCTTTCAATTTAATCGGTTAGTATTAATGTTTAATCTTATGAACAAACAGACACAATGAATTGCCCCAACTAAAATGCAAATTTGTCTTAAATCATCCTGAAATCAAAATTTGATCCTTGTCTTGTCTAAGTATATTAATTTCTAATTGAAGTAAGCTGTTTATTATTTATCTATGCTGATATCTTTTGTCTCATAATTTAGCCAAACTTAACTTACAATTTGACATAATAATCTCACGCCATTAAGCTACAGATAAGAATATATTATTATGAATCAACAATTCATTTTGTAAGCAAAGTTCGGCCAGTTTTGCGTTGTAACTTTTGACTTTTGTGGTTTCTTTTTTCATTTGCCAAAAATAAAGTTTTACTCGATGACCTTTGTTTTTGGTAGAAAAACACAAAAACACCTGCAAAAATTCTACATCAAAGTGGGAGAGAGAAACACACAGAGAAATTGTTGTTTCGGCCACCGGATGTTAAAGTTTTTTTTTTTGTTCTTTTACTCCTTGGCATATTTCGTGCTGTTTTTAATGTGCGCTGATTTGTTTAAAAGAAAAATAAACAATTGAGCAAAATTTATTTAGTTGAGGTTTGTGGTATGCGCATATCCAAGATGCCATCGTGTTGTTTATGGTCAAATAAATATGCAATGAAAATGGCTTTGTGCCATAATTTGGCCGAGTTTATGAGTTGAGCGGGCTTTTAGCCATGACTGGCTGAAAAAAAAGGGGGGAAATACATTTTCCTCATTTGCATATCATTTCTTGACCTTGAGGACCAGCACACACACACACACACACAATCAATCATAACAAAGCAGCCTCGTTTGGCATCTTAAAAGTATCTGACAGATACACGTACGCATTTTTGTGTGTTTCTGTTTCTGTTTCACCTTGTCAATCAGCCGAGGAAAGTTTCAAATGTGGGTCATGCCTTCGGCATTTTCCGGCATATTAAATATCATAATTCTTATTCATTTCTTCCACTCCGATTTCAACTAATTTTCCCAAAATTTCTATCCGGCACATGCGCGCGTTTTAAGTTTGCACAATTTAACGCCATGCTCACGTACAATCCAGCTGGTAGATGAAAAAAAAAAAAAAAAAAACACATTAACATTAATAGAAATAAATATATAAAAATTCTTGCCTCTATTTGCCAATTCAAATTGAGGCAAACACAAACAACAAAACGGCCACCAAATTGGCAATTTTAATTTGATTTTTTGCCCGTTTTTGGATGCTGATTAGTCGACGACGACGACGACGACGACGACGTAACAGCTGACAACGCCTTCCACCCGAATCGCTCAGCGAAACTATTCGGAAAACTATTATCAATTTGTGTTTGCCTCATTCCCCACCTTCTTGTGTTTATTTGAAAATAATTCTTCGCGTGGCTTCCCCAAAACAAAAAAAAATAAAAAAGAAAAGCAACATTCAGGAGGGAGAGAGAGCCGCTTTCCTCTTATCAAAACATGAACATTTCGCCGCAACCAGCAGCTTTCCCCCAAACAAAAACAAAACGTGCTGCGAGACCAAAAGCTTCTCAGAGAGCGAGAGAAAGCAATTTGCGTAACTTGGCAAAAGCTTTTGGTAGCACAGTTTTCCTGCCCTGCTCTCTAGGGGTGGGGGTGCATAAATTTCAAAACCACAGAGGCGCTGGCACACTCGAAGGGGCTTTGAAGAAATATGGTGTCATCAGTTTTTTCAGTGCCCAATATGATCGAATATTCTTGGTATATTTCGGAGTCAGAATTGGGTGTTCAGTTCGATCACAATCGTTTATTTAATGTGAATCGATTGGTTGCCTAGGAATATATAGGAGCCTGGACTCAATTTATATTTTGCTAACACTGTTGCAAAAAAACTTTGTGCCAGCGCCCTTCTTTTAGATTTTGACAACCACTAGTGTGCAAAGAATTTGTTACAATCTAATCCAAGCACTTTTTAAACGCTAAAGGGCTAAGTCTGATCCTTTGTAGTCGTTTTCCTACACTTTTCAAAGATTTTCCGAATATTCCTTCTTTTTATTTTATCTGAAAAGAATTGGTTAAAACCTCATCGACGCACATTTTATACGTTATAAGGCCTGATCTGATCTCTTGAAGTCGTTTTCCAATACTTTTCAAAGAGTTTCCGAATATTCCTTCTTTTTTTTCTCTGAAAAGAATTTGTTACAGCCTAATTTAAGCACTTTTTATACGATATAAGGCTTAATTTGTTCCTTTGTGGTAATTTTCCAACACTTTTCAAAGATTTTCCAAATATTCCTTGTTTTTCCTTCTCTGAAAACAATTTGTTACAACCTAATCTAAGCACTTTTTAAACGCTTTAAGGCCTAATCTGATCCTTTGTAGTCGTTTTCCAACACTTTTCAAAGTGTTTCCGAATTATACTTGTTTTTATACTCTGTACCGAAGGTACATAGAGTATAATAAGTTTGTGCAAAAGTATGTAACAGGGAGAAGGAATCGTTTCCGACCCTATAAAGTATATATATTCTTGATCAGCATCAACAGCCGAGTCGATATAGCCATGTCCGTCTGTCCGTCCGTCCGTCTGTCCGTCCGTCCGTATGAACGAAGAGATCTCAGAGATGGTAAGAGATAGAGGTTTGACATGTATGGGACATATATTTCTTGTACTTGCAGGCAGATCAAGTTTATTTTTAATTTTTGCCACGCCCCCTCCCGCCCCCGCAATTTGGAAAAAACTTCATATCTCCTACAGTTTTGGAGATGGATCGTTCGTTCCTTTTAGAGATACCTTGTAAAAAAAAAATGTATTTATCGATTTGCTGAAGGAATGATAAAGATGGGATGAACGATACTCAAGTTATGGGCAAAAAACGGCCAGTTAACAATATGTCGGAACCGACCGGATCGGATGACTATATCTTATAGCTGCCATAGGAACCATCGATCGAAAAAGGGTCTTAGTACGAAAAACTTTTTTGTTTTCAATGTTTGCGTCCTTATACTCGGTTATTATTAATGTTATATGCTTTCAAATAGATTTGCAAATTTTGGTCAAGATCGGATGACTATATCTTAAGGCTGCCATAGGGACGATCGGTCGGAAAATGAGTCTTAGTGAATTTTTTGGTTTTAAATGTTATCTTTCTTAAACTCGGCGATTGTTAATTTGATTTGATTTCAAAAAGATTCGCGAAATTTGTTCGAAATCAGATGTTTATCTGTCGGAAAATGGGTTTTGGTTACACAAATTTGTAATTTTTATGTAAGCGTTCTTAAAGTCTGACATTTCAAAAACAGCATTTGCAAGGGTATTAAAACTTCGGCACAGACGAAGTTAGCTTGGCCTTCTCGTTCTAATTATATCGGTTCTCGGATACCGGAACACAAAAAATTTAAAATATCAGTTGCGGTCCCGTTTCTGGCTGTGAGTTTTAATCATGACACGGTTCCGATTTGATATCCAGGCATCAATGAGTAATTTTTATAGATAACAGTCAAAAATGTAACAGCCACTATTTATGTGGCCCTAGTTTTTGTGTGTTTTCAGCCCTGGGGTTTAATAAATGATAGCACTTGCGCAAAAGGCATTACCGGTTGCGCTACCTACGCACTATAGGAAATTTTCCTAAATTTCAGACATTAAAGAATAATTTAAAAACTAAGCAAGATTTTGCGGTCTAGTTTTTTGCATAAAGTTATACATACCATTGGGCAATATTTGGGAAAAGGTGGGCGTGTTAGCACTTAACCCCGCATTAAAAAAAATGATACATTTTTTTTTCGTATTATTTTAAATTAATATGAATAAAATTGTTAAACTATTGCCGCTTAATCATAAACTCCAGCTTTAAGGCGGCAAAATCTAATAGATTGTGGAGTTCGATTATTCCATAAAATGTTACCGGAGGGATCAATCATCCGCAATGGTGTATCTGTTGTTGCGAATAAGCTTGAATCTGCATCAGTGTATTTTTGGTCGGAATATGCTTGATCGTAGTTTGATTGACCAGTGCTGCCATCAAAGCCGTAACTTAGATTTAAATCTACAGTTAAGAAATTTGTGCCCTGAGCATTCATTACATGTAATAAAACATCATTTTGCAAGCCAACAATCCGTGCAGCAGTGTGGTGTAGATGGTTTTGAGGACTGACTTTTGCTTTCGGATCAGAAACAACAATGCCTGATGGTCTGCAATGGCTTTTACTTTCAGTCACTTCCTTATAAATCGGATATTTATCGCAATTTTTGATCTTACAGTCCTCTCTAATTGTACAATATTGGTCTTTTGTAAGTACCTGATCCAAAATTAATGCCAAGGCATCGTCGGCGGAGGACCGCAAAGGGATCTTGATTGGGTGTGACATTATGTTTCGGATCATTTTTGCCTTTTCCGGACTTTTAGAAAGCAACTTAAGAACTTCTGCGAGGTCAGCTTGACCTTTTTTACGAACAGCTGTGCTTGCTGCTTGTAACAATAAACGCACGTTATCTCCCTCAGATATTGATAGATCAGCAGCTTGTTTCCTCCGACCGCTAATACCCTTAAGCGTAAATGGCAATCGGGGACGACCAACTGGGTTCATCTGCTTCTTAATGATTATGAATTGATTTTGCTTCATCCAGTCAGAATGTCTACGTTCAAAGAGTTGCATACTTCGGTTACATTTCCGCCACTTTATCTCCAGATTTGTACAAACATCCAGCTTTTTTCTTTTAAAGATCTTTCAGATGCGTCTGAAAGACTTTGGCTTAACCCCTCTTTAGGGCAATCAAAAATAACATAATGTTTGGCAGATCGACTCGTCGCTTTTTTCCACTTGGCTAGCAAGAAGGAATTTGAAAAAATGAGGTTACGTCCTAAAAAATGAAATTTTGCAAAAAATGCGCAATTATGCGGATTGAGATAAAGTGAAAGGGAAGCGGAATTGATAGCTCTACAAGATGCAAAAAGTCACAGCCCTAACAACTCTAAACAAAATTTGATAGGGCTTTGCAAACTTGAATTTTCTTCACAAATTTTGTTTTGTGAGATGCCTTACGAATACCCTCAACTACAAAGACACCACGATTGATTTCTACAGATCAAAGATACTAACACATAGTACATACCACAACGATTAGATTCCATCATTAATATTTGACAAAACTCTTTGTTTTTATAAATTTATAGCAATTGCAAATTGCAGCAGAAAAACACACACTTAACATTGAACTGTCTGTTAGCATCAGCTGCTCATTTAACAGAGTGCTGTTAAGTGATATTTTCTGTTATGTAATATTGAAGACTGATGTATTTGTGAACTAATGACAAAAAAAATTCAAGTTTTGAACACTTTTGGAAAATGGGTTTATGCCTAATAAATGGCAAAATTTCCTATAGTGCTACGGTTATTATCATTCTGTTTATACCTATACACAAAAAAAATCATGATTAATGCCGTTCAAGGTATGCTACGTTAATGAAATTAGAATATTTATTGTGAATTAGCCTAAACTCCAAGTTATTTTCTATACCAGGGGTGCCCAGAATGAGCTTACGGTCGCGTAAAAACAAATACAAATGCACAAACTATATCTCAAGCAATAGCAACAACAAGAAATAAAAGAGAAACCCGACCTTTGTTTGTGTGTGTGTGCTGCCGCGAATAGCGAAAAGCGTGCGGCCACTGCGAGCGAGGCGAACGCTAACTACGCATGAGCATCATTGTTGTTGCTTTTTAATTTGCCAGAGACATAGGAGAGAGAGAAGAAAGTCACATATGATGTTGTTGTTGCAGTTCTGCACTCGCCAACAACAAAACCTTCGTTCAGAAAGAAAGAGAGGAGAGCACGCATATAAAATTGTTGTTGCTTTATATAAGCTTATTTCGCGCGTGCCCCCGTATACGCGCGAGCTATTCCTTTGCGCAAAACAACAACGAGTGCGTAGCTTGCGGAATAGGCTTGGGCAGCACTCTTCTATACCTTTAAGGAGCATTTATCATGAAATTGGTTTTTGTGTATAATCAAGGTACATGTCATGATCTAAAATCTCGATTCCCATTTTTTCTACCGTAACCGTTATTCTCCATTTTGAATCGCATCTATTTCACTGACTTAACTTTGCTTTCCCACAAATCTTAAGCTTAGCCCTTTGCTAAGCCTCCCCCAGTAGCTTTGTATAACAGTTTTTTTTTGGGACAATTTTTGTTTATTTATTTTTTTGACATTTTGCAAGCACTCAAACATTCACGCACACACACAGACACACACACACACGCACTCTTGTGGAACAGTAGCTCACCTTCGTACACAAAATGAAACAGTTTGCTTTGCTCCAGCAAAGGTCGTCCTCTTCCGCTCTCCCACTCTCAGTTAGAACTGTTCTACACTTTTCTCTCTCTCTCTCTCTCTATGTCTCTCGATTCAATTTTTGCATTTTCATTTAGATTTTCCCAACAGACATTTATCGTACGCCGAAGCGTTCGGTCGTGTCGCGGAATAAAAGGTTCTCCGTTCAGATTCAACCACAGCTTCATTTCACACTTACAGATTCCGGTGGACACTCGGTGCGCGTGTGCATGTGCCTGCGTATGTGTGTGTGTTTGGCTAAGCCAACAGTTAACAGTAAAACTATTCAAAACCCGATATCCATTGAGTGCGGTGCTGCATCCGTTTTGACTACATTCATTTTATTCTTTTGTGACTTATTTCGAGTGCAAAATCTGTAATTGAAATTTGCCGCTTACGAAATTCAAAACCAAATCATTTGAAAGTCAACGCAAAACTTTTGGCACAGGTAAAATAGAATTCAACTGAAGTGGGAATGGGAATGGGGATGGGGGATGGGGAAGGAGGGATTACTGTAAGAGAAGTCGTCTCCTTTTCAATTTAATTTCATTCTCGATTTCATCAACTCACACAAAATAAAATCAAAATACAATTCCATTCAATTGATTTGTTGAACATTTTTTTCGTTGTTGTTGTTGCCGCGCTAATTGAAAATTGTGCCGAAAATTGTTTTCGCGTGTTTATAAGCAACAACTCTGGGAATTTTTGTTTGATATTTTCTCAAGTTCAAATTGTGTTTATGGATTTAGTTTTTCATTTTTTTTGTTTGTGGAAAAGTTGAAAGATATTTGTGTTGTGTTTTTTTTTTTGTTTTTTTTGAATGGAAATATAAAGTGAAGTGGGAGCGACGGGTTGTCAAAGCTTGTTGCGTTACACGACGCCGGTTGTACTTGAACTCATAACGAAGCGCGTGGCTGGCTGAAAAAAAATTTCACATGTAATGTGTCAAATGAAAGCTTATAAGCGTATATAAGCTTAAGTTATTTGCTTCAACCCCTTTAGGGTGCAAGCTATTTACTTATAATTAGCCCGTGTTGAACAAAGCTTTAAACAATTGTATAGCTGATGATCTCTAGATAACAATATCTATCATCTATACTTACAAATAACTAAGTAAATTCACATAGCTATTATCTATTCTATACCACAATGCTATTCTTTGACGACGATAGATACAATATGGTCATCCGATCCGGTTCCAAAAGACGGCAACTTTAATTTGTAAGCTTTTAAGCTGAGATACAGACGAGCAAATATATTTTCATCAACTGATCTTTTAGAATAGTGAAACAATAAGAATCTTAAATTTTTGTCCAGATGTTTGTAACGTTTAAAAGGACGCGTCTCCTACACAGATCAGTAACCAGGGTCCCGGAAACTTTTTAACTTAACCATTTAACGCATGATTTTCTTTCAATTTGTTAAAGTAATATTGGAGTTTAAGCTCTAGTTTGAATAAAGTAGTCTGCATTACGTTTTTCTATAAATTTGTGCTATAAAGAAGAATCAATCATAATGGAAAATGTCAAAAATTAAGATACAGTCGAATTTTTGAGGCTTCCTTGGAATTTCAACATCAGAAAAAAGTATCTATAAATTATATATATTCACTCTGAAAAAAAACCAACAACTTTGTACTTGAATCAAGTACAAACGGTGTCAATAGTACGGTAAGTACGAAAATACTTGATTCAAGTATAAAATTCTTATTTCAAGTAAGCTTTTTCAATCCCGAAATACTTAATTTAAGATTGATTTGGGATATATTAAGTACATTTCGAACTATTTTAAAATTTTTTTGATCATACTTTTAGGTTGTAATGGTCTTAAGCTCAACCCGATTTACTCTTAAAATAAGTGAAAAATATTCTTAATCAAAGTCAAATAAATTCTAAATTCAACCAAAACAAAAGTTCTTATTAAAGGTACACAAAATGGTCTTGATTTAAGCCCATTAAATTCGAAAGCCATTCCCAATTTGTTTTTGAAAATATGCCTCTGTATTTAATCAAATAAGGCTTGGAAAATCCAAAGGAAATGAATTATCCAAAGACCAAGAAGGTTTTACTATGTCCGAAATCTATCCTAACTCCATAACCAAAGTGTTAGAACCAGGAGTGAATTTTAAGAACAGATTCGATTTAAAATATTTCGCATTTTTCGTAGCACACTTTTTGGAGCTAGCATTTGTAAGTCTATTTTGTACTTGAATTAAGTAAGCACTTTTCTTAAATTTTTCGGCTTACTGTAAGTACAAATATTTCTTGATTCAAGAACGTTTGTACTCATTTTAATAACATTAACAGTAATTTTTCAATTCTAGAACGTATTATACTTATTTTAAGTACACCCAAGAATAAAACATACTTGAAATTCCAAGTACAAAACGGTATAAATGTGAGCGGATTGGACTAATCTGCTCTGTTTATTTACGGTTCTTAGGGAAAATATATAATTAGGTTTACAGTTAATAGTAATAAGTGATTGAAATAGTTCAGCTTTAGATTTAACACACGGCGTTTTAATTGTTTTATGTTCGGCTGCGGCTTCTCGACTCCTCTGCTCGGCTGCTGTTTCTCTTCTCCGTTTGTCACGGCTGCTTCTCTGCTGTGTTTCGGCTGTTTATCTGCTGTCTTCTGTACTGCTGCAAGTCTGCTGTTAATCCTCTGCTTTTGGTCTGCTGTTAGCCTACTGTTTTTGCTGCTCAAACTTCGCTGTACATCTGCTGCATGAACCTTTACCCCTTTTTACATAAATTCTATCCCGATCGATCTAGAACTCTCCCAGCCGTTTTATTCTGAGTGTTCCTTCTTCCCCGAATTTTAAACGAGAAAACTAAGCTAACTTCTTCTGTGCTGTAGTTTTCATTCCCTTAAAAATTATTGTTTTGAAATATCAGAGTCTAACAACGCTGACAAAAAAAAAAAACGAGCAACCCAAGCTAACTTCGTCTTTGCCGAAGTTTTTATACCCTTGCAAATGCTGTTTTTGAAATGTCAGAGTTTAGGAACGATTACATAAAAACCAAAAATTTTTCTAACTAAAACCCATTTTCCGACACATAAACATCTGATTTCGACCAAATTTTTGCGAATATATTTGAAAGCATTTAGAACTAGTAATCAGTGAGTTTAAGGACGCTAACATTAAAATCAAAAAAAAATTTCTTACTAAGAACCATTTTAGACCGATCGGTCCTATGGCAACCATAAGATATAGTCACCCGATGTCGACCAACTTTTTCAAATTAGTTTGAAAGCGTTTAATATTACGAATCACCGACCTTAAAAACGATTTACTTGAAAACGAAAAAAATGTTTTTCACTAAGAGCCATTTTCCGACCGATCGGTCCTATGGCAGCTATAAGATATAGTCATCCGATTTGGACCTAAATTTGCAAATCTGTTTGAAAGCATATAATATATATATAATGGACGAGTTTGAGGACGCTAACTTTAAAAACAAAAGAGTTTTTCTCAGTAAGACCCATTTTCCGACCGATGGTTCATATGACAGCTATTAGATATAGTCATCCGATCTTGACCAAAATTTGCAAATCTTTTTGAAAACATATAACATTCATAATGACCGAGTTTAAGGATGCTAACATTGAAAACAAAAAAGTTTTTCTCAGTAAGACCCATTTTTTGACCAAAGGTTCCTATGGCAGCTATAAGATATAGTCATCCGATCAGGTCGGTTCCTACATATTACCAGCGTGCAGTAAAAAGAAGACTCTGTGCAAAGATTCAGCTCGATAGTTTTAAAACTGAGAGACTAGTTTGCGTAGAAACAGACAGACGGAAGAACAATGCTCAATCGACTTAGCTCGTCGGCCTGATCAAGAATATATATAGTTTATGGGGTCGGAAATGAATATTTCTATGCGTTGCAAACTTCTGAGCAAAATTATAATACCCTTTGCAAGGGTATCAGAAAACATATTTTTTCTTACTAAAACCCTTTTTCGATAGGTTCTGATTTCTGGTTTCGACCCACTTTTGCGTATAAATAGACGGATGGGCAAAGCTCAATCGACTCAGTTCGTCGCCCTGATCAAGTATATACACATAGTTTATCAAGTTTTAAATAAAAATATAAAGAAACCTTACACCTCCTACAATTTCTATTTTTATCAAAAATTTTTTGATTATTCATTAATATTCAAGTTGTCCGATTTAAAGTAATCCCATCGCTTTTTCCAATCCTCAAATCTCTTATGATAAGCACTTTTTGGTATAGCCTTGAGCTCTTCCAGCGATGTAATTTGATTATTCTCAATGGTTGCAAAACTGCGTACTTTCATGGGTCTTTTCTGTTTTGGGAGCAGGAAAATCCAAAAAATCCAAAATCGTGATATATTTATTTGTTGTTGGTAAAATAAAGCACCGCGACCAGTCTTGGTCGCTTGTGACCCCTTCTGAGTTTACAATTCTCCTAGCAGACTTATTTCCTGTACGAATTTCAGTATTTTCGTAAGTTCTAGTTTATTAATCTTGTTTGGATGTAAGCTATGTTTCCCAAATCTGTTGAGCTTCCTCCTTTTTCTTCATAGTATCTTTAAATTTGGGCGTTTGTTATTCCCAACTTGTTAAGGTGACTCCGCAGTCAGCAGTGGCTCATGTACAGCCCTTTCAGATCAATTCGAATCAATTTTTTGAACTTTTTGAGGCTGTGGTTCACTACAAATTCGGATGCTTGTCTCAACACCCTGGTGATTGCCCAGGAGGTTGTTCTAAGAAGCTTTCTTATGCTGTGCTGGCCTATGCCGCAGTAGACTGTTGTGCTGGCTATAACCTTGCGCGCCAGTTTCGGTGATTTTATTGTGTCCCAGTATTCGGCGTAGGGACAGGTTGTTTCTGCTGCCTAGTTGGTCCAATTTGTTCTTTTTCTCTAAGACTAACTTAGAGGTGAACTTATTTTTCACATATTCTTTTTCCACAATTCGTTTTTTCATATCGCTTATCGCAAACGTTGCATAAATTGAACTCCATAACTTCTTATTGATCGTACATCCCAGTGGTAAGAACTTCTGATGCACAGCGCCACGGTAATGGAAGATATCAGAGAGAAAAACCTCGTCCAGAGCGAGGTTCATCATTACCATTTTTATACTCTGTACCAAAGGCACACAGAGTATCCTATGTTTGTGCAAAAGTATGAACAGCCAGAAGGAATCATTTCCTTCATTAGTCCCTTCTCCAGCACATGGTATTTGGTATATTAGATTATTTTTGTCCAACTTTGCAACTTTACTCTTTATATTGTTGAACAGTTCAGCCATTGTGAATGTTGGTTTGTGACCTATAGTGATTTGTTCTCTGTCGTATAAATCAGCTCTGGCGAGTCTTTCCGAATATTGTGGAATATATGTGACGGATTTATAAGTTTTGGTTTGTTCACGTGTTTTTATGGTTTCTTTTCCAATTCCTTTGATGATCGTCTTAATGATATTGAAAGGAAAATCAATCTTTGTCAGTTGATTTTTAATAACGCCTAAATTGTTATTGTGAAAAATTGGGTCACTGGTATCTATTATTCGCTTGGCAAGGTT
>JBAMBO010003103.1:0-122372 GCA_037044535.1 Lordiphosa magnipectinata
ACTCGTACAAGTCTTTTTGATAAGATCAAGATGTTATTTTAGTATTTTGACTTACAGACTAATTTTTATTCAGACTTCTTAAGACTTACGCTGTTTTGTTTTACCGTTTTATCATTGTAACCACTCATCCGATTGTTTTGAAATTTGGACACAAAATAGAATTAAGTCCGAGGAAGTGGTATTAAAATCTTAATTATACCATTTTTTTGCCACAGTAACTAGTACATAAAATTTTGTTGTGTTTTTTTTTTGCACGTTTAAAAATACTGAAGAAATGAAATAAATGTATAATTTAACGATTTTGTGAAAGAAATAAGAAGGAACAGGAAGGAAATATGGGAAGAACATTTTTTTTGCCTTTTTTTCAATGAAAATGGATCTTTTTTGAAATTTTTTTTGGTGTAATTCAATTTTTTCAATTGGCAACCGTGCTCCATACGACTAAAGAACAGACTACAGGAAATAAAATTATTTCCCAAACAATTGATGGAACCTCTTCACGAATACGAAAGCATAACAATTCAAACAAAAACATGACGAATTAAACAACTGACATCAACAAACAATCGTGCAATACAACAAAACTATGACGGACGCGAAAATAGGTATTTAAGTAGTATGTTCAATATGTATGTATGACTAATTTGTGTTCATGTTTATATAAAAAATATACAGACTTCCTGAAGAAAGCAATATATTTGCCGAAACGCGTAGGGGAAAAACTCAGGCAAAAAGTGTTTTGACTGGAGTGAGGAAAGACGGCCAATTAAACCATTTAATACCTGGTATCAACTTTTAAATCTGTATTTACCTGGGATGTAAACCGTTCGGGAGATAAGGCTGATTCGGTTCAGTAATTCGTTGAGGTTTTATAAAATGGTTTTGAAAGAAAACCAACCAGCGATTTCGGTTCGGTTCAGTGGTTTACAGCCGATTTTCAAGCATTTTAGTTCTAATAAGAGATTGTTGACTTTTAATAGTAAATTAAATTACAGTACATGGTAAAAACATTTAGGTAAGTGCTAGCAACAACAAAATACAAGTAGAGCGACTCTGCGTCTTGATATATATCGAGTTGAAGAATAAAGACAAGAAAATGAGTGTAGTTGTTTTTCCCTTTGGTTAGATTTTGGTACCCACTGCAGCTATGTTAAGTCGAATATGTTACCGTAGTCCTTAAGTTTCCGGACTATCTTGAAAAGCAGGATTGCTGTTGCTATCGGCTCGTGTCTATTTCAACCTAAGCACTTCGAAAACGGTGCGTATCTATGGTCTCAGCTGTTTCTTAAAAGTTACAATGATATTTATCTTCGAATAGACGCTCGTCGATAAACAAACCGAACCATTTGCATTTTCGGTTTTTGGTTATAAATAAATACGATGGTTCGGTTCCCGACTCTACTTAAGATCATTTATTAGCGGTTCAGTACGGTTTGGTTCGGTTGAGAACTGATTTGCATCCCTGATATTTCAATTTTTTGAAATTGTGCCAAAAAACAATCAGGCTTGGGACCACTGTTCATTCCATTAACGAAATGCAAAAACCTACAGTTAAGGCAGCAAATAGAAATAAGGAAATTTACTAAAATTTATTAACCACTTTTGTTAAATTTTGTATTTTGCTTGTTATTTTCCACCCCTGGAAGTGCAGTTTCATCGTCTATCGCAACAGCGATACATACACAAGTCACTTCTCTAAGTTGATGGGAAGATAACAATAATATTGTCATACATTTTTGCCAAAATAAAATGAGTTCAACTTCCATTGCATCTAAGCGCATTAAAAAGCGTAAAAGAAAAACTGTTGGAAAATTAATTGCAAGTCTCTTCGATGATTCAACAAGCGATAGTTCCAGCCAGCGGGAAGAACCCAACAATGAAAATGAAAACGAAAGACACTTTGTGGACGTTAACAATACATACGAGGAGGGGGATCAGATAACATATACGGCAACAGGTACTCAATTTACTTCCTTATCAGTTGCCTATTTTTATATTAAACAAACTTAACTGTTTAGATCAAATTTTAAATGAACTGCGCTGCCTGAGAACGGAACTCCAGCAGAGGGAGGAGGCAGATCAAAACCAAATACAAATTTTAAAACAAGAAGTGCGAGCTCTACGAAATGAGTTGAGGCAATGGCAATCATTGCCACCGATAGACGAGACTACGGACAGTACAATTGCTGAGGCAGCTGCAGCAGCTGCTGCAGATATAACACTTTTACCCCTCTTGCCATTCGGTACATTTGGTAATCTTCAAGAGTTTGACGACCAACTGTCCTATAATGAGGAATTGAGACAACAACTGGTACATAAGTGTAGGTACATTAAACTTAATTTCAAAATTAACGTGTTCCTTTTTTGCAGAAATACTTTATACAACGAATTGTGGGCAAGGATATGCCTGCATTCTTAAGAATGGCCATACGTAGCATTATGGCTGATGAAGTGGCGGTTGACTTGACCTGGCGCGGCACTAACGATAAGCCCAGTATACAGCAATTTAACTCTTTTAATATTATAAAAGGTATGGTTTATTTTTAAAGATTTTTGTTAAAAGACTAATTATTATTTTCTCTTTTCTTTTGGACAAAAGATGTGTGTCAAAATAGATATAGCGCGGCCAGCGTTTTGAACATTAACAAAATAACCCAGCAACATTTTCTCCATGCCAAAGATAGAGTAAACAAAAGACAAAAAAAAATGTTAGTTAATATTAAGGAAATCAAAAAAACTGAATTTTAAGTTTCGTTTTCACGACATGTCGTAGTATTAGATTAGATTATGACAGGGTATTAAAACGTAAGACACGTCACACTGGAAGGTAAACCATAAACCGAAAACATCGATTCATTTTATGCAGCTAACCGTTGTTACGTATATCAATATAAGTTTCTGAATGAAAATTTTTATGTTTTGTAGTATTACGCTAAAGGATACATATATAGAAATTTATGAAGCGCATCAGAAGTATGGTGTTAGAGAAAGGCTTGTCACGTAACTTATGTCACGTTGCGTATCATAATGAGTCAAATAAAAAAAAAAGCAAAATTTATTTTTGACCGAATCAGCTATAAATATATAGGTTCAACTTTGCAGATCATATTAAAGTTGTTTGCGCATTCCGTAGAGTTTTGCTTGTTTTGTGAAAGCAGACAAAATGCTCTTCCGTATTCTGTCACGTTGCGTATGCCTTTTTGTGTGCTTGTATTTTGGGACCTTACTGTCTACAACTCTCCGCTTTTACAATAACTAAAGTGCTACTCAAGTGCTATCCACAAATCAAAATGCAGAAATTTATGATAACATTTTTCTTTATTTTTCTTCATAATAAAAGCGTTCGTTCGCTGTGGAAATACCTTTATGTACATCAGTTTGTATTTTGCTATTTGTATGCTTTATGCATATATGGGGTTAAGTCGCTCAAAAATTTTAGAACAAAACCTGCATATTTCAAAACTTACTTAAAATGAAACCATAGATGACCGCCGTGAGTTTGTTGTATCATAATTCTTTATAATTCGCGGTCCATCGATGACCTTTTTTTTAAAATTGTTGTTAAGTAGGGTCGTAACTAAGGTTAGGTTGCAATGGTTGAAATGGGAAGATCCCATTTCTTCCCTTAGGGCATTTGTGGTACCATATAACCCTTTCTACGCTGTGATCGTAGAGGGAGGGTCTGGTCCCGTTAAACCATTTGGAAAGTAGCACAAATTTTAGCAAAGGTATGTCTATTTCAGAGATGTCTGATTAATTGTTTAGGAAAGGACGAAACAAAACTGCGTTTCGCCTTCTGCTGAGAGCTGCTGTACAATCTCTTCTTCATCCAATGAATTGCAGCTGCTATAGCCTCGCGGCGTGTCTTCCGATTAGATAGTAAGGACCCCTACTATTAGTGAAATCTTCTCTCTTTGTTGACAGAGTAACGCCCTAGATTGAGAGTAGACCATGTAAGCCTAGTTACTTCACACGTGTGAATCGTTTGCTATTATTCGATGGGTAGTTTCCTTTGTTTGTAGCTTAAAGGAGGTACTCATATGTTCTTCTTATCCGGTAGAAGCTGAGTGGTGATGCCAAGTCTAGCGAGGTAGTTGCCTTCAAGGTTGTAGTGTCCAGGCAACCAAACGAGATTTATTTTAAAGTGCTGAGCCATATAATTAAAAGATTTGGCGTTAATAATATTACCGTCAGGGGCTTTTAAGCCAACTTGACTATCTGAAAAAATGTAGAAAGTTGATAGCCTCCTGGATGGCTACAACCTCTGCTTGGTAAACACTACAATGTTCGGGAAGTCGAAACGATGTTTTGATCCCAAGCTCTAGACTGAAGACTCCTCCTCCTACCTGTCCATCCAGTTTTGAGCGGTAGTATAAAGTTTATCAATCCACATTCACAATACACTCTTTAGAGACCTTTGAAACTAAGCTAATAAAACCTTTAAAAATTTTAAATTCAACTCAATTTTCCATAAAACAAACCATTTTCCACAGTTTACATTATAAATTTTATCTTTTACA
This sequence comes from Lordiphosa magnipectinata, assembly GCA_037044535.1. Lineage (NCBI taxonomy): Eukaryota > Metazoa > Arthropoda > Insecta > Diptera > Drosophilidae > Lordiphosa > Lordiphosa magnipectinata. Next base: position 4,521 of record JBAMBO010003103.1, read on the forward strand.
TAAATAATTTAATCAGCAGTTTTTGCACACAATATCTTATCGCTATACATATATCTTATATTTCTTATATATTTATATCTTCTTAAACAAAATTTCGATGCCTTAATATGATTTTTTGTCTCTTGTTATTTTGGTGGATTTCACTGTACTTTTTAAGCAACATGTGATAATCTTTAAGATTTTGTACCAAACATTTGTGTCATAAATTAAAAAAAAAAAAACAAAAAAAAAATTGATTTAAAATATGTTTTAATTGTTAAGTTTTAAGGTAATTGTTTTAAAAATTCAATAAGAAGCACATTTGTTGTATTGAAACCTTTGGAAAGGGGAGATGTCCTGTCGGTACAGCGAAATACTTTCTTTGAAAAGAATTCTTCCATAAATTATCATTCCTAGTGGCCTATAATAACGCCTTTAACGCCTGAACAACAAATTTTACGTCTGCCTACTCTTCTAAATGATTTGCATGAAATTCTTACATTACTTCTCAACTCCGTATGGGATTTAAGAGTTTTCAGCGCTGCACTCAAAATAAGGCCAATCTTTCGGTTGTGGGGCACAAAAGAAAGTATATGATTCCTACAAATATCTAGAGATTTTCGTATAAGCGATTGCCCTTGGAACTAACTAAGTGAAAAGAATACATCTGGCTACTAACTCATATGGAAAGAAAACTGTACGCATATAATTTACTAGGACTATTTGGAGTTGCGCAGTTGTTTTTAATTCAAACCGCTGGACTTTCGTTATCTTATCTAGTTACCGGCCATATTTGTGTCGCTTCCAGGCCTACAAATCCAAAACATTTTTGAAGAGATCCGGTTGCCCGGTTCAAAACTAAATTTACAGATGGTTAATGTTAGAAAATTTGAGTTTCGTGTTTTTGATTCGAGCCATGGTTTGGCCCACGACTCACCCAAATTTTCGCGCGTCAATAAAATACTCGAAAAATATTCACAAACATACTAAAAACTGGATCTTTTGTGAACTTCGGAGTGTTTAACTGACGTTTTGTCAACCATAATTTATACTGCTACAAACTGAACTTAATAGTCTATTCACACCGACCGCAGCTTCGAAAAAACTTTCAAAGTCGAAGCTGCGAGATTTTGTTATTATAGGAAACACATGGACTGGGGTGGTCACTCAAAAGTCGCAAAATTCAAGCTCCAGCACAGCTTTCATTGGTGTAACCATATAACTAGCATGTGGTTATCGTTTCCAAGTACTTTTGGCGATACTTTCCAACCATACTAAGGGCCGATTTCTTATCTTGTACATATGTCACATAAACTTACAAATAGCAGAGTAAATTGTCAGCTTATCTGACATGTGTCATGCAGCTATCTGGAAGAAGAGAAATCGACCCTAAGTAGTGGTAGCTGCCATCTGTTTTTAAATCTGTGGGTTCAGTGTGAAAAGGCTATAAGATGTTTGATTTTCCGATTTGTTTCTATTCCTTGAAGGAAGGAGTCCGATTTTTAGTTGTCTATACTTTTTGTTGAATGGTTCAAAACAGGTTTGCATACCTAGTCTCTTCCCATATAAGTTATAACAGTTTTAATTCGAAATTCTTGCATCTAGAGATTTCTGGGATACTCCCGATACATATAGATGTTGGACAGTTATTTGAAAATTTTTACATGTTATTAAACAAAACTTTATCTTAAAAAATGTTTAGATAATCCCGCCTATTGAAAAGTTAAAAGAAATTGTAATTTTAAGACCGATTATTTAAATAGTGGACAAGATAACTCAAATGTAAGACATAAAAACATAAAATCCTAATGCATTGAAACTATTTCCTTGATATATTATATTATTTTTTCATTATTGCACCTTAAATTGCTACCATACTTCCTCAATAATGTGCATAGAAGCCATTATATGCCAAAAGAAACATTCATTTTACCGTGACTGACGAATCATTAAATGCAGCACGCACTGTCCGACGCTCCAACTTACTGTTAGCTTGATGAGAAAGCCTTTCTGTTATAATACAGCGCCACTTTGACGGTGCATCGAAACTGTTTCCTTGAAATATTATCAAAGGCGTTCCAAAAATGTTGAATGTGATTGAAGTCTGGACTAAACGATGTCTATGCAAGAAAATTTCACCTTTAAATGCTACCTTACATCTGCTTATTACATATAGGAGGGTATAGGAGCAATTATATGCCAAGATAAACGTTCATTTTACCGTAGCTGACGAATCATTAAATCGCAAAAAAGGACAAATAGAACCAAAAACTAAGTATTAATAACCCAAGTAAACTATCTTTTCACCGTCGGTTGATTATATCCCACTTTATTTACCTCACCCTTCCCTGTGTTTGAAATATTATTGTGTGCCGCACATACATATGTAAGTACGTTATTTCGTTCGGTACTTTGAGAACCCTGATATGAACTTGATTAAAATTTGTACAAATTGTTTGAAATTTTTTACTTAATAGAACATTAACAGAAATATCAATACTATTTTGAGGTCGCGGAATAACTATGTCACAGATTTTGTCATAATTTAAGAAAGCAATGTCTAGAGCAGTGAAATATGTTGTTAAATGGGTGTGTTCCAGATATCTCTAGAGATTTTCGTACAAACGATTTGATTTGAAACTAAACTAGGAGGACTTTATAAATGAAATGATAAAAATAAGGTCGGCTACTTGGCCTTGAGCAGTCGGTATCAAATCGCCCAACTTTTGTCATTTAATCTAGTAGCCGGGCATATTTGTGCCACTTCATATATAAAGGCAAGCAGTTTTAATTCGAAATGCAAGCGTTTATACCAAAATCTCTAGAGATTTCTAGGACACATCCGAAAGTATCGTTTGCATTCGCAATTCTTAATTATATGTCAACAGCTGTAAGACCTATTATGAACCAGGGTCAACATTTTTGCGCTTTTGAGACCAATTCCATCTAAAGTAAATTTTTCTATTTCTGTAACTAGAGTTGGGAATTTGTTGTATAATTCTTAAAATTCTTAACATTTTAACTATTCTTATTCATTCATTGCTTTCATTCCTAATTCTAACAAAAACCTCTGAGAAATTCTTAAAACAATTACCAAAAACTTAACTCAAACATTGTATGACGTTTAAATAGCATGAGATTAACTAAATTGTAGCAGCAATTGATACTCAATGGGTCATTCACCAGCCAAGCTGGCTAATAGCTCCTCATCGATGCCATCATTTGGCGTTGCCGATCTGCTGAGATTTAAGAGAAGATCACTGCCAGTGGCTGGAGTAGATGACGCTGGCGTTGTCGATTGTGCTGTTCCAGCTGCTGTTGCTGGCTTGCTGCAGGAGGCCTCCATTGGTTCACTTGTACTAGCCGCTGCTGTGGAGCTGCCAGAACTGGCAGCTGCCTGCTCATTACCACCGGGTGTGCTACGTCCACTTGGTCCACTGGCGCTGCCGCGTTGTGATAATTTGGGTATTTGAAATTTATTATGCAAACCCTTAATAAAACCCTCCATGCTGGCGGCCATGGTAGGTGAAGCATATTGCAGAATGGTCATCATATCCGTATGATGATCGAATCTGGGCGGTGGTTGAGACATGGAGCCAGTTAGAGCGGCTGGTGAAACAGCTCCAGAGGAGGAGGAGCCAGCAACACCCATGCTTGAAGAGCCGGACTTACGTTGAGCTGCACTGCTGGTGGCCAAACCGCCCATGCTGGGACGACGCCTGGGAGCGCTGTGCTCTTGAAAGGAATTGGTGCTGTTGCTTTTGGTTAAAGGAACCGCTCCTCCGCCCCCCGCTGAACCGCTGAGCTTCGAGCTGAGATTACCCGAAGAGTTGGCCTTCTGGAAGAGATGTTTACTGCTACTTGTGCCGCTGGCTGAGACCTTTTTCGAGGCTGGACCACTGTTTACACCCGGCTTGAGGCCTGTATGCTGTTTTTTGGTGGAACTTGAGCTACTGCCTGAGGCATTTCCACCGCTGCTGAGGTTCTTCGATTTGCTGGAGGTGGAGACACTGCCAGAGCCAGAATTGGAGCTCTTGCTGCTGCCCGTTTTATTGATGGTCAATTTGAGGCCCTCTTGACTGCTGGGCTTTACCATATACTCGCTGGATACACCTCCACTGCCACCTGCCACGCTGGCTCCTCCATCGCAAGTGGTGGAGCAACTAGGTGGCATTAGTACCGGCTGTTGTGACTGTTGCTGCTGTTGGAGCATTGTTGCTCCCACTTCCACTGCTGCTGCTGCTGCTGCTGCTGCTGTTCCCGCTGCTGCTGCTGCTGTTGATGTTATTGTTGGGATTGATGTTGTTAAAGCTGCCGTCGACGTCATCAAACTAACCTGACAAAGTAAGCATGTGGTTGGTTGTGTGTGTGTGTGTGGGGGAAGGGGGTGAATTCGGGAAAATTATAACAATCAACAGAAAAATGATAAAAAAAAACAGAAATCATGCAAAATTCGACCCACAAGAGAAGCGTGTTGGTGCGTGTGGAAGAAGAATCGAAAGAGAAGGAAAAAGAAAAGGAGAGAAAGCAAAACCCGTTAGTATCTAGTTGAACAATTTATTCAGAGTGTACAATATCCATGCCTGTACATACATATGTACTCACATATTTATATCCTTGCAGAGGATGTGTCTAGTGGATTAAATATACATATTTAAATGGTTACTTGTAGCAACTAGGATATGAAATCATACAATTAATATACATATAAGTTTGGCCCCAAAGCTTTTAAGCACAAGAGTGAGAGAAAGAGAGGGACCTACAGCTGCATATAACAAGAAGATCTACCACCTTTCGATAAGGCTGATATATGCCTATGTAAAGATAAATGCCAGTTTGACGTGTCAATGGTCAAGTTTCTGGGTTTCAAAATAAATCCTGCGTTAGTGTTGGGTAAACGTTGTTCTTTTCACTGAACATGTTCACTTGTGCTTTTTTTTCTAAGTGAGTAAATTCACTCAAATTGCTCACTTATTCGGTTGTTCTTGGTCAATTCTTCTTGTTCAGTTGTTCTGATTCACCTGTTCCAGGTCTATGGCGGAAGTTTGTGTGAGCGCTCGTATTTTAGTTTTGTTTTGGTTTTGCCGACGGCATTTCTAAGGGGTTGGTTTCGGTTGCACTGACCGCGTTGTTGTTTTTATTGTTTTAGCATTGCTTTTTTGTTGTACACACATACGAAATTTGTGTGTATGTGCGTCTTTTACTCTCGCGATAACTCTCCCGCTCTCTCTCTCGCGCGCTTAGTTTAAAATTTTGGCGCCATACTTGTTATAGTTGTACGTACAGACACACAAAACAACTCACACAGCAAGAGAGACTGAGAAGCTCAAAGAACACAGAACAACAGTTAGAGCAAGGCAGAGTAAGCTCACAAAGCGAGACAGTCATAACAACTCTTTGGGCAAAAGAGACCGAACAGCTCTTAGAACAACTCACCCAGCAAGCATTTTATGAAATTTCTGACTCGAGTCTTTTCCGAGTCCTCAGTCTGATTAAAAGAGTCATAAATGCGCTCGTTTTCTGATCATAAGTGATACTTTTGTCGGGAGAAAATGGTACCCTAGCCGCGACGCTTCAAGAAGAGTCGTTTTTAACCCGTTTTTCTGATCAGTTTCGACTCATTTTCGAGTCATTTGGGAATCTTTTTCGAGTCAATTTTGTTCACTCACTCATGAACAACCCAACACTATACTGCATTTGGTAGTCTTCTAAACTTCGATCATTCTTTTCTATTGTCAAAAATTTAAACTGCCAATGGACCCGACAGCATCAAGAGCAGAGTTCCCCAGCGATAGCCCCTGGGGCACGAACATACTCGCCAATTCACACCGAATGCTTGCCGAAGTCAAGCATCACTGTGTGTTAGAGAGAAACACAGTCAGATTTTCGCGCTCTCTGCTTGGGGAACCCTGATCAAGAATCATTTACGACATTTAGACTCTTCAAACAATGTGTTAATGCACTACGAAGGGAACCTGCCCTTAGTATTAACAACCCCTTTGAATCATATTACAAACTTGGAGCAGTTCTAAGTCACAGATTATAATCTGTCACTCTAAATGTGTATAGGAACTGTAAAGAGACGACTTGATTCAGCATAAATTGTTATATCTTTACATGTACATGATAAATTCCATGTTGAATCAAGTAGCCTTTTCGCAGTTCCCATAAAAATTTTCAGTGGGAATCTAGTTGTCCTCCCATAAAGTGAAATATGTATTTTCGTCTTAAGCAGGCTGCAACTTTGCCTAAATAACTGATGTAAATGCCATAAAAATCGCATAATTAGATCATATATGTTTGGCTATATGCTTAAATAGCTAAAATATTTATCTTATAACAGCGCTAGTTAAAGCGGAATGATTTATTATGAAAAACATGCCATAAATCGAGAGTAGTCTGACTTAAGAGGCCAATTAGGATACTTTCTGCTGTTCTTATATAACGCCTTTGATTTTTGAAAGATGCATTCATATGTGCTCTGTCGAAAATTGCTCATAAATCCAAATATTTATGCTTAGAGTGGGCTCAACATTTTCGTTTTTCCGCCGAATCTTGAAAACAAGAGCTGATGGAGCTAAACCGAAACCAGTTTTGGAATCAGTGAACATAAACTGATCATAATTTGGGCTGCACCTCACAAAGTTGGTCTGTGTAATCAAATGAAGCTAAAAAGCTTTTGGCCATTTATATAAGGACATCTTCTAAAGCAAAGAGCCAAATCAAATTGGCTACAGATCATCGCCCGCTTCTTGGGATCTTCAGTCATTCTGAATGCCTACGCATTCGACCTGGTACATAGCGCAGGAACAAAGATCCTCATCACAGATTTTCTAAGCCGATGCCAAATTGCAGTAAAACAGTAGTCATCGTCAGCCCATGGTTAGAGAACAAGTGCTCGCATTTCTCCAAAGTTCTCAAATGGGCGTTTAAGGGGTGACCCAAAACCTACAGTATCTATTATTATTCTTCAAGAAATCTGCCAAACGATTACTGTCAGTCTGGGGCAACCATGTGGTCGTACTTCCATCTCTTATCCGGATAACACTGGCACATAGCTACGTTGATGATGAATTCGAAATGGTCGTAAAACACTGCCCAGCAAGCCAACAAACCAACTGCAATACAAAACGGCGATTCCAGGTGGTCGATTCATACTCCAAGTGTCTTGTGTTCACATTGATCCAGATCAAATGATCTGCAGAGCTCTCATTAGCAGCCTCCTAAATAAAGTTCTTGCCACAACTATGTGAATCAAGACTTACCAGACGTGCTAGTGTTAGACAATGTCATAGCTTTGTCTCCATCATATCCGATTAGGATATGCTTTGCTTTCTTCTTCATGGATATATTTATTTCCGACCCCAAAAACTAAATCCAATCTATCAGAGCTATTACTTTGGAGACAGCCAAGCCCCATATAAACAATAGGGCCAAGGACAATTCCATGTAATACAGAATCATAAGATACAGGAAGTGCAGCTGCTTCAAATTATGTGACTTATCGCTCACTTGCCAAATTGAATTTGCATAAAACATTTGAATAGCTTTAAAATCCTTATAAACCATGCCATCTAGTACTACAACCAGTTTTAAATCACAAAATTTTTATGGAAGTGGAATTGAGAACATGGCTGTTAAAAAACTTCGTTGTACCGAAGTTCGTTACGGAGAATTTTGACTGTAGTATTCAGAATCACATTTACATTGATGTCAACATTCTTAAAATGTTTGATTTTATCGGTTCTCTATTGGCGCCATCAAAGACTCTCATTTGTAGAAATGATATTGAAAATTTTCCAGTCTTTGTCGCACAATATTGATAACAACAAATTGGCAACAGTTCAGAATGTCTTTAATTTTTTGAACCGAACCGAAAACTTAGGTGCGGAGCAGGTTCAGGTTCAGAAATTTTCTGAACTTTGGTTTTGTTTCCGGAATTCCGGGTTCAAACCGTTTCAGTTCATAACCGCTTTGCAGCCCTGATTTCTATACTATTAGGTTTTCAGTGTACATTTTTTGCCACTTAAGGCGTGATTTGTAACATGTGGCAATGCCAAAAAAGCTCAGTAAGGTTGGCCTTTTAACAAAACAGCTGGTGCTGATGAGGTGCCCGCTAAACTGTTTAAGTCTGGCGTCGAGGAATTGGTAAGGTGCATGCACCAACTCCTTAACAAAATATGATCCGACGAAAGCATAACCAAAGATTGGAGTCCAAGTGTAATTTAACCACTTTTTATTAAAAGGAGACCCTGCAGTTTGCGCCAACTACAGTGGTATCAGTCCCCTTTCCATCGTTTATAAGATTCTGTAGTGCATTATTTGTGAAGTGTCAGTGTGTCTTAAGACCTCAGAGATGAGGTATTCACATAACGACAAATCATGGAGAAGACCTATGAGAAAGATATCAAAACCTATCATCTTTTTATTGATTTTAAAGCCGCCTTCGACACACCGATAAGATCAAGGTTCTTTGAAGCCCTGTCAACCTTTGGTATACCAGCAAACTACGTTCGTTTGCATGATGACGTTGAGAAGCACTCAAAGCCCCAGCCAAATAGGAAAGAACCTCTCCGAGCCTTTTGATACCAAAAGAGGTTTTAGGCAGGGGGTGACTTCTTTAATCTGCTGATGGACTATATTCGGCGCCGGTGCCCAAATGCCAACAGATCGGGCTCATTTCTTTATAAAGATCTAATGCTACTCGCATACGCCAATGATATTGACATTATCGGCAAAAACGAAAGGGGGGTACTGATGGGCTTAACGAGGACGGAGGACAAGACAAAGTACCTAGTGAGTCTACACGTCGTGGACAATCTGTTACTATCAGCTTTGAGGTTTTAAAGGATTTTGTCTACCTCGGAATGATGATAACCAGCGACAACAACATTAGCCTGGATGATAACCAGCGATAACAGCATCAGCCTGGAAATCCGAAGAAGAAACACTCTGGCAAACCGATGCTACTTCGGGCTCAGTAGGGAGTTCAAGAGCAGAGCCTTTTCTTGAAGAACAAAAATAGCGCTATACAAGTCGCTTATCATCCCAGTTCTTCAATACGGCGCAGAAGCATGGACATTAACAGCAGCGGATAAGGCGGCGATTGGCGTTTTCGAGCAAAAGATTCTTCGGTGGTTTTATGGACCTTTAAAAGTTGGTGCTAAATCTCGCATCTAAAAGAACCGCGAACTGTATGAGCTCTAAGGGGACACCAGACTAACCAAGAGCATAAAACAACAGCAGCTGCGATGACATATTGCCCGTATGGATGAAGAAGCTGCAGCAAGAATGCTGTACAATTTCAAGAAGACATTGGAAGAAAAGGCACGAAGGGAGGTCAGAAACTGAGATGGGAAGACCAGGTGCGGAAAGACATTTCCAACCTTGGTGTGAACAACTGGTGACAGCTCGCGCGAAACAGCATCGGGCAGGTGGGTATTAATAGCAGCGGTCGAAGAAGAATTTTGTTCTACTATTAGCCCGTACCTGGTACGTAAACTACCAAAGCATTGAAACCCAACAACAAAATGCAGCCATTTTAGCCACTAAAACATGCAAACAAAATGCGTCAAAACAACAATAAACAAAATACGTGCAGGAGAAGAGTTAAGAAAGATTTATGCTCAAAGGATCGCATGTATGTGTGGGTGGATGTTTGTGTGTGTGTGTGTGTGTGTGCTTTCAAAGTTCCCCATAACCAAGAAATAATACAAATTGGATTAAACAAATGCAAGAGCAACTAGTATAAGATAATATTTATATATTTACATAATATAAGAAAAAAGGCAAAAAAAAAATAAACAAAACACAAAACAATAATAATAATAATAAGTGTAAGCTACAGCAAAAGGATTACATGGCTAGCATATAAATTCAATACAATTTTTCTGTTTTAGAATTATTTGGTAAATGTTGCCATTCTTTTTTTTTTGTTTTTTAGTCAGAAGTGGAAGAGTCAACTACGGGTTAGAGTTGCAGTAGGCGGAGGTGGGTGTTTATAATGAAAACGGACTTACCGCACCTCCCGCCATGCCCTTGCGCAGAGCACTCAACTCCAAGGCAGCCGTAGCAGCTGGTGCTGGTGCCGAGGACCCAAAACCGGCCGCCAAATGGGATAAGCTGGCCACAGAGGATTTCAGCTGCTGTTGTTGCTGCTGCTGCTGCTGAGAGGATTTGAGTGCAGCCACAGCAGCCGCCACACTCGCTGGCGTTACCACATTTGCTGGATTGGCAGACGCGGGTAAAGAGGAAACCGTACCAATTGCTGACGAGGAGGCTGGTTTGTCTTTTTTAAGACCCGGTCCGACTGACTGATTGTTGTTACCGCTGCTGCTGCTTAGTGGTGGTATAGGCGGCGGTGGTGGTGGTGGGCCGCCCACACTGGCAAAGGAACGCACTAGACTGGGATTGCCAGCCGAAACCGCTGAACCGGAGGTGGTGGCTCCCGGAGCAGTTGTACTGGACGTAGCGGTTTTGTCTCCTTTGGGACTTAAGCTGGTGCCAGCTGTGGCGGCGCTTTTAAGCGTTGACATACTGGGCTTTCCCGATGAACCATGTTTGGGTGAATGTGTGCCAAATGGTGATTTGGGACTGTTCGAGGCGGTGTTGTGCTTGGGACTGCTGTAGACCGGAGAATGTTTGGGACTGGGACGAGCAGGCGGCACGCCAGCCATTAAACCGCTGGCAGCTACACCGGCCTTGGGCGAGGATGAGGGCGAGGAGAATTTGCGTACTACGCCGCTGGCTGTGGAGGCATCACTGCCTGCCGCTGGTGAGTTTTGGCGCGAGTAGACCTTTTCTGGTGGTCCCATGGGTGAATCATCACGTTTCTTTTTGCGTTTCTTTTCCTTTTGAGCATCCCCCGAGGAGGAGGAGGAGGAGGCAGCCGAAGAACCTCCACTGCCACTGCTGCTGGTTGAGGAGGATGCTGCAGCACCAGCGGTGGTGTCATGTGGACGCTTGGTGGCCACATTTCCACTGCCAGTGGGAGCTGTACTACTCTTCTTCGATGACTCCTTGCCTGCATCTTTGCCTGTAATAGGCGTTATGGTAATGGTAGTGGCTGCCGCATTTGAGCTGGTTGAGGCACTGCCTGCCGCACTGGACTGCGCAATTAGGGGTATTATCTCTATGCCTCCCGTACGCTGAACCTCCACTCCACTGGCTTGAGCAGCTGCTCCTACAGCTGGCTTGCCATCTCCTGGTATGGGTGTTATGCTAACACAGTGCTTTAAATTGGGAGTCTTGTCTTTCCATATATTCTTGTACTTGTCCGCAATCTCCTGATCACTGGCCTTGACCTGACCCAATGCAGTGGAGGCACCACTAGAAGTGCTAGCTGCAGAGCTTCCTGCCGTAACCTGAGGATCGGTTTCCCTTTTGAGATTAATTAAACCGGCTATGGCTGCCGCTGCCGATGTGGAGGCTGCAAAACCGTCCACTAGAGATCGCATTTTGGCATCCATTTTGAGATTATTGACATTGGTAAAATTACCACCGGGCAGACTTCCATCGGAGGTTGAACCCGAAGCATCCAAAGTAAACTGATTGAAATTACTGGAGCCACCTGCTCCTCCTCCTCCTCCTCCTGCAGCGGCTCCTCCCGTGGCAGTTCCTGTGCTGGTACCAGGACCAATGCCACCATGTAACTTCAATTGATGCTCCTCATCCCAGCATTTGAGTAGCTTGTAGATAACCATGGGTATGGAGATTACTTTGCGTACGGTGCGGGTTAGTTTCTGTGAGAGCTGCTCATAGTCATTGTTTAGACAATAGATGCTACAGGTGACCTGAGCATTTTCCAACAGAAAATCTACAGTGGCTAAGGATTCTTCATAAGGATGTTGCAGTTCCACGGTGATTTGATTAAAAGAGACGGCAGTCACCTCCAGAATTACAGTGCTGTCCATGTCTGGCATAAGAGGAAGAGAAAAGAACATTTTTTAATATCAAATAACAATTTTTTTTTAGTGCTATCAGCTCACTAGAAAGCAAAATATAAAATATGGTCTCTCTCCAAAGAAAATTTAACATAGAACAGTAGCTACCAGGAGCCGAAGTCAGTCGTGTTTTTACGCAAACGCGAGAGAGGCCTCTTGCTCATCAACACAAGCAAACTTTTTTGTCCTCTCCATTTGGCACAATTTGAAACGCCTCTCTTTTTTCAGTGATTTTAACTCCATTGTGACAAAGAGATACTTTATTGTGACAGCAAGATACTTTACTCAAAACTCAAAATCAGAGCTCGCAAAATAACCCTAAGCACTTTTTTCAGTGCGATCAGCCCACTGACAAAACAGAAAAAAACAAAGACGGCTCGGTCTCTCACTGAGCAAAACACTTTTTTTCCCTCCTCATGTGTTTTCTGTTGAGCATTTTCGGTTGATCAAAACAAACGAGACAGACCGTCAATAACAACTGAAAGGAACACTTGTGAGCGAGCGCTCAAGCAAAAACTGTCTTCAAATGAGCAAAACACAAAAAGTGTCAGCAAAAAGTGTTATTTGTTTTGTTCGTTTGGTAGGCGGTGGGCTTTTGTACTATATGTACAATGTACATAATTAAATATATATGGTTTTTAGGCGTTAAGCAATTACCAAAACCTAATATTTTCTGCATTTCATTTGATAGGTTAATAATAATAAATTTCTCCATACTACACATACATATGTACAAAGATCGTTGACTGAGACAAACACACACACACAGGCATCCCAGTCACAAACTCGCTTACATTCTTCGAAGACACTTTGGAAGTCGGCTCTCGGCCGACACTTTGGAAGTCAATGAAAGACATGAGCAAAGCAGAAACGAAAAAAGCGATCTTTGGTTGAGCGAAAACAGCTATTGAGCAAAACAGAATTAAAAGTGTAATTTTGCAACCTCTTTTCGTTGTGTCTGTAACAGAACAGTTTTACACAGACACGCTGATAGTGTTAACAGTTTTTTGCGAGCTCTGCTCAAAATTATTGTCGACATAGGAAAACACGATGGTTAGAGGAAGACGGACATAGTCACAAAAATAACTCAGAGAGCCAAAAAAAAACAGTGAAGAGCTGACAAATATCTGAGTGAAAAGTTGTCGACGCTGCAAATTGTGCTTCTATGTTAAATTTTCTTTGGTCTCTCATTGAACGGATCACTTTTTCCCCCTCCTCTTGAATTCTATGTTGCGTATTTTTATCAGTGTTGCCAGAACATGAGGTCTAAAAATTGCTAAATTTGAAAAAAAAATAATAGTTTTCAGAAATAGCAAAAAAAATAATAAGAAAATAAAGATGCTCAAAAAATTGCTAAAAGTCAAAACATGAAAAATTATTGTTTTTAGAACAAAAACTTAAATAAAAAAAATTTTGAAAGAACAAAGAGAGACAACAAAAATACATCAAATGTGATCTGCAAACAAATCTGGAGTCAGTATTTCCACGTTTTGTGTGAGCTTAATATAAATCAATTGGCTTATTTTAATATTAAGTTAAACGGAAGGAAAGGTTATGATTAGACAGCGCATTTTGCATATTTTCAAACAAATTGTTATCCTAGTGCGCCATGGAGAAAGCGTTTTTGAACCATTTTTTTTTTTTAAATTTAACGCGATTTTTTACTACTTATTTTTGCGTGCACAAAAATACAATAACTTATTTTAAAAACACATTCACCATGACCTACTAGGATTAAATTTGTTTAAAATATTCAAGATCCGCTGTCTAGTTATGATCATAAGCAGCAAAATGCTTTTTCTATGAATTTTTGGCTCGTTAAAATCTAACCTTAATATTTTGCCAAGTCAAAGATGGGGAAACATTTGTTATATCTGCTATACAACCATCCTTGTGGTTAACGTCTTCAACAGTAGTGACAAACCAGTTCAGGTGGGCCTTATACCGAAATGAGCCCTGATTTGGATGACTTACATGAAGAAAAACTTCATGAATTTAACACATGCAGGGCGTTCTTGAGTGACTTTGATTTTATAGACATGAAACTGTACTAAAATTACTCATAAACTGGAGCTACAGTATGTCAAGAAATCGTTTTGACACAGGAAAGAAATTAACATTTTTAACTTATTTTGCACATGGTAAAATTTTGTTCAAGTTATTTTCAAGTTAAATTCATCTAGTTTTAATATTTAAAAAAATATATCAAACAAATAAATACAAATAAAATTACTGTTTTAAAGTGTCAAGAAAATGTACATATATTCTCAATAAAGGAGCTCAAATGGAAAAAAATAATTGATTCTAGACACGATTATCACTCTGAACCTGAATTTTCTTTTAGAAATTCCATGACTTCATGGATTATCCGTAATTTTGAAAATAATCCACTTTTTGGTGCATGCTATATGATATGGCTGAAAAATACTTCAGTTTACAAAAAAAAAAACTCGTATGATAAATTAGATAGCCTATTTTTCGTAGTATCAGAACATTTTTTGGTCCTTAAACTCTAGTATTTTCCTCCAGTCATCGCAATTATATACACACCTGATCATATTAATATGTACACACCGGAATTTTTTAATTATAGATGGTTTTTTCGTACTTTTAGTGTTGACAACTTTTTAATTTTTGGTTTTTTGTTGTTGTCAATGTCTGGCCACACTGTGACAAAGAGTTGAAAGAGGGGCTGCCCCGTATATCAAAGCTTTTCTATAAATTGCGAGTCCACCACACATTTCGCCTGATCATAATAATAGGTACAGTCTCCGTTTCTCACAAGTATCAAGTGAATAATTTTGTAATCAGTGATCTTTTGGTAACTAAAGGTAAATTAAGTATAGATCCTGTCAATACAGAGAATTAAATAACTATTTTTTTCAGAAAAAATGGGTCGAAATTCTCATTGTACTAAGGAAGAAGCTCGATTGGTTCTTAGTCTGAGAAAAGAAGGTAAATCTTTACGAGCCATCGCCATAGACAGGTCTCATAATTTTGTTAAAAATGCATTAGAAAGAAAACCAAGACAGGAAACCCGTGGAAGGCCACAAAAAAACAACAGAAACCCTGACCACTATATAGTAACTTTGAGCCAAAAGGACCCATATAAGTCATCGAAGGTTATTGCAGCCGAAATTGGGAATTCAGTTAGTGCTCCAACTATCCGAAGACGACTACAAGATGCCAACCTACCAGGAAGAATTGCCAGAAAAGTCCCACTTATGCGCAAAAAAAATATCACCATGAGGCAAACTTTTGCAAGGGACCACAAAGACTGGGTAGGATGCACCTGGGAAAAAAAATGGAGAAACATATTATGGAGCGATGAAACCAAGATTAATTTGTTTGGGAATGACTGTGAAAGGAATGTTCGACGCCCTAATGGAAAGGAATTCCATCCACGGTTTACAAAAAAAACAGTCAAACATGGAGGTGGCAATATAATAGTATGGGGTTGCTTCTCCTGGTACGGCGTGGGTCCAATTTATCAGACTACGAACAAAACAAATGCTGAAGAGTCAAATCCATATTGGAAACAGTTATGGTCCCGTATACTGAGGAAAATATGCCATTACGTTGGGTATTTCAGCAAGATAATGATCCTAAACACACATCAAGGCTGTTATCAAAATTTTTCGAGGACCAAAAAGTTGACGTTCTGAAGTGGCCAAGCCAATCCCCCGACCTTAACCCCATTGAAAACTTGTGGGGAGACTTAAAAAAGAAATTGGCAAAGCATTCATTTTCAAATAAACAAAAATTATGGGAAGGTGTCCAAAAACTGTAGTATGAGACACCAGTAGAGACCTGCCAGGCTCTTATTAAAATTATGCCAAAAAGAATAGCAGTAGCGGCCAAAAAGAAAGGTGGATACACTGGATACTAAGTTAGGAAATACTAATTTACCTAAAAAAATAACACAAAATGGAAATACGAATTTTTTTCTTACCAACACATGAAGTGTACCTATTATTATGATCACACTGAAAACGTATCATAAAACACAAAATGATCTCTTTTATGTCATATTATTATTCTATGTTACAATGAAGTTTATTTTATTAAAAACAAATAGTGTAACAACCAATGAGAACAAATTTTAAGTTTGAAACAATGAATAAAACTGTTTTCTGTTACCTTAAAGTCAGAGTTGATGTGTGTACCTATTAGTATGATCAGGTGTATGTGCTTTAGGCATTTCCAACAACCGATAGTGGGTTTTTTCACTTTTAAGCTAGGTACTCAAACGCTGCACAGTGGTCCAGGCGAACCCCGTCTTTGACAAAACCCTAATTTAATTTTTGTTGAAAAATTAAACTTTTTTTTAGATAAATCGGCAGTTTAAATACACAAATTAAGGTAGTCAGAATATTGCTTTGATTTGTTTACGAATATATATGCTACAGCCGCCTAAGCTTAGTCAATTTTCGCAATCAAAAAAATGCTAAAATTTTGGATTATTAATTAAGTTTGACTTATCATATCTTCGGCTATAGTGAGCATTTTTGTACTATTTCTCTTTTTATAAATATGGGCATTTCCACAGAAAAGTCCACCGAGACCAAAAAATGAAAAGTACTTAAAAACATTTTTTTTTATCATTTTTTCATGGGAAAATAATCAAAATGAACTAATATGAGAGAATTATAAATATATTCCTAACCCATTTCGAGATTTTCGAATACAAAGTCGCGCAATCGCCATTTTTCTCATTTGTGATGCAGCTGCCGGTATCCAAATTCTGTTTAATGACCAGATTCCATAAAAATGATTTCGACTCGCCCACTTTGATCATCTTCACTTGTTTGTTCACCTCGCAGCTCTCCAAATAATTGTAGGTCTGTTTAATGTGCACTCAATTCTCAAAGGTACCTCTGACAATTATCAAACAAGTTTCATAATTTCGACAATTTATCAGCTGTTTTCTAAAAATTGATTTGGCAGGTCTATGATGCTCGTTGTCATAGCAAATTGTTGGTTGCTCAGTACTCGCTCTGACAATTTTCAAGAGCGGAGTGTCAGAGCTATGTAATTTGATGGGCTCTGACAAAATTGTCAGCGTCTGAGTACATACACACCTGATCATATTAATAGGTACACACATCAACTCTGACTTTAAGGTAACAGAAAACAGTTTTATTCATTGTTTCAAACTTAAAATTTGTTCTCATTGGTTCTTAAACTATTTGTTTTTAATAAAATAAACTTAATTGTAACATAGAATAATAATATAACATAAAAGAGATCATTTTGTGTTTCAGATACGTTTTCAGTGTGATCATAATAATAGGTACACTTCATGTGTTGGTAAGAAAAAAAATTTTTATTTCCATTTTGTGTTCTTTTTTTAGGTAAATTAGTATTTCCTAACTTAGTATCCAGTGTATCCACCTCTATTTTTGGCCACTACTGCTATTCTTTTTGGCATACTTTTAATAAGAGCCTGGCAGGTCTCTACTGGTGTCTCATACCACAGTTTTTGGACACCTTCCCATAATTTTTGTTTATTTGAAAATGAATGCTTTGCCAATTTCTTTTTTAAGTCTCCCCACAAGTTTTCAATGGGGTTAAGGTCGGGGGATTGGCTTGGCCACTTCAGAACGTCAACTTTTTGGTCCTCGAAAAATTTAGATAACAGCCTTGATGTGTGTTTAGGATCATTATCTTGCTGAAATACCCAACGTAATGGCATATTTTCCTCAGCATACGGTACCATAACTGTTTCCAATATGGATTTGTACTCTTCAGCATTCATTTTGTTCGTAGTCTGATAAATTGGACCTACGCCGTACCAGGAGAAGCAACCCCATACCATTATATTGCCACCTCCATGTTTGACTGTTTTTTTTGTAAACCGTGGATGGAATTCCTTTCCATTAGGGCGTCGAACATTCCTTTCACAGTCATTCCCAAACAAATTAATCTTGGTTTCATCGCTCCATAATATGTTTCTCCATTTTTTCTCCCCGGTGCATCCTACCCAGTCTTTGTGGTCCCTTGCAAAAGTTTGCCTCATGGTGATATTTTTTTTGCGCATAAGTGGGACTTTTCTGGCAATTCTTCCTGGTAGGTTGGCATCTTGTAGTCGTCTTCGGATAGTTGGAGCACTAACTGAATTCCCAATTTCGGCTGCAATAGCCTTCGATGACTTAAATGGGTCCTTTTTGCTCAAAGTTACTATGTAGTGGTCAAGGGTTTCTGTTGTTTTTTGTGGCCTTCCACGGGTTTCCTGTCTTGGTTTTCTTTCTAATGCATTTTTAACAAAATTATGAGACCTGTTCATTAATTTGGCGATGGCTCGTAAAGATTTGCCTTCTTTTCTCAGACTAAGAACCAATCGAGCTTCTTCTTTAGTACAATGAGAATTTCGACCCATTTTTTCTAAAAAAAATAATTATTTAATTCTCTGTATTGACAGGAGCTATACTTAATTTACCTTTAGTTACCAAAAGATCACTGATTACAAAATTATTCACTTGATACTTGTGAGAAACGGAGACTGTACCTATTATTATGATCAGGCGAAATGTGTGGTGGACTCGCAATTTATAGAAAAGCTTTGATATACGGGGCAGCCCCTCTTTCAACTCTTTGTTACAGTGTGGCCAGACATTGACAACAACAAAAAACCAAAAATTAAAAAGTTGTCAACACCAAAAGTACGAAAAAACCATCTATAATTAAAAAAATTCCGGTGTGTACCTATTAATATGATCAGGTGTGTATGTAGCTTAACATCAAATTTTTGGTTTATCTTCATTCGATTGTTTTGTTTACCAAATGTATTAGTCGTGTCTTGAAATTCTGGTCTTCTACATACCAATTTCGATTGATAGAATGCGAAAACGAGAAAAGGTCTGAATAAAATGAGATCTAATGCTGCTGGTATAGTTTTCAATAAGTATTTTTATCAGTTACTTTCAAAATAGCTAAAATAAAACTGAAAAAAATCATTTTAAAAAGTCTTACAATTCCAGTCTGTTTTGGCAAATAGTTTTTATTCAAAACAGCTAGAATTGCAGGCTCCGGCAAAACTGAATACTTCCCGGCTATCGACCTTACAAAGTACCTACATCTAGTTGGGAAAATAGCTAAATTGGCAACACCATTGAGTGCCATTGACCACTTTGAATGTGTTGACAGTGTTTTTGTGTGCTCTGTTTTTTTTTTTTGTATATTTGGACTCACCATTATATTGCTTTTGTTGCTCCCTCACACAGCTGGAGAGTAGCGTATAGAAGAGAGCCTGTTTCTTGAGGAACGCTATGATTTTGGGCACTTGCGCTGCCTCGGTGAATGGCAATGAGGAGATCAAAGTGCCCTGCAGTTTGCGATTGTCCGTAAAGAAATAGCAATGCGTCTCCTTGGGCAGATTCACATAGAGTCCACGCTGCGTATTCTTAATGGCCTGCTTGGACGCGGTTTGTACAATCAAATTAAGTACGGTGGTGGATGCGGGCGGTAAGGTAATGTTGGTGGAGGAGCTAGAACTTTCCACCACAGGTAAACCCAACCCCTTCAAGGTTTCATAGCACACGGGCAGCGGTTTGTTCAAACGTAGCACATAGGTGGCGGGCATTAACATGGAATTGTTTTGATTAAGTTGAGCATATGTGGGTAATTCCAGTCCCGTTTGGGGATCACGATTAAAACTGATAATTGGCATTATTTGCAGTTTGTTGGCCGAAGAACCCTCCAGATTGACAGTGGCACTCAGGCCGAGGCTGCTCTTCATCACCTCTTCGATGGTAAAGTCCAGGCTGGACACTTGTGCCTCTCTAGCCGCTCCACCCTCGGGCAGATGTATAGGCGGGCAGAAATATGTTAATTTCATGGGATGACCACCGCGTCGCTGCAGTACCAGACCCACTGAAGACTGAGTCATTAGCTCATAGCTATCGCCCTGATGATGACTCTGCATTTGATATAGATTATAGATATCTGTCTCCATGGCCTGCAGTGCTACAAAGGCCTTCTTTTTCACCTTGGGTTCGGCATTCAATTGATAGATCGAGGATAAGCCCTCTAGTTGCACTGTGAAATCGGCAAAATCTCCATTTTTCAGGCAATTGACCAACTCACTCGATTGTTGCTCAATTTTGCATTCATGATGCACCTTAACATCCGACAATTGCCCACTGGCATCCAACAGAATTTCCACATAAAACATATCCGTGGAAATGAACAAAAGTTGCTGATCCTCCATGAATTTCAAGCCCAACTGACGCGACAGACTCTCCAAACGCTCCACGAGACCATGTCGTGAGGTGACTTTAATATAATGCTGCAGCTTATCCAAGGCAGCTTGCAAAGTGGCCTTGCACAAAGGATCCAATGGATAATGTTTCTCTATGAAATACATTCGCACCGATTTTTTGATCTCTTCATAGGATTTGGGTTTATTGCGATATTTGGCACGCAATTTCTCCATTAAGGTTTCCTGTTGAATCTGCTTGTTCTTCTCCTCAATGCTGGCAATGTGTGTGCCAAAGCCGCCGGCTGGACAAAAGAAAAGCGTTAGAAACATACACCCACACACACACACACATATACTTGTGAAAACACTCACCCCCCGCTCCAAGGGAGCCTTTGAGATTGCTTCCGCTCATTATACCAAGTGTAAAGTCTACTTCTAACAGGATTCTTGATGTTTAACACCTTTTCAACTTATTTACTTTGTATTGGCATAGAATTTACCTAATTAAACACGTTTATTTGTCATTTTTAAATCGTTTTCAGCACTTTTCTTTTCTTCTCTGTTTTCTGTATGCCGACGCCGATATGGCGGATTATTGAGAGGCGTTAGGAAATATTCATTAATCTCAAAAATAGTCGATAATAAGTTAGCGGTGTTATCGGTGCCTTAGTGGAATAATAGGGTGAGTCAATTTAATTCAGCAAGTAGATTTGGATTTGTTTTATTTTTGAAATGGCAAACTTTACTTAAATGATATACCATTGCAGTTTCTTTTTATCAATATAGATATTTTCTAAAAAATAAACCCAATAAAAACAGAGCTGCAAACTGGTTCAGAGTCGAGCGATATACATATGATATAATTAGGCAACTAAGGGCCGATTTCTCATCCCTAAATAGCTGGTATGTATCAGATAAACTTAGAGTTTACTCTGTTATTTGTTAGTTTAAGTGACAGATTAAATACACAACATAAAAAATCTTAGATATGGCCAAAAAAGAATGTATTTAATGGAATGGATTCGATGTTTAGGAGGTTTGTAGCCTCAGGCTCTTTTTTTTTTTTGCTTGAACTGTCTTTATTTTCTGAGAGACAGCAAAGTATGGCCGCTTAAAGCATTGGCCTGATACAATAGTTATTTGTGAGTAATTAGCTTTATTTAGGTTAAATCCGGAAGAAAGCAGTTTTTAAAATAAGCAGACACGTCAAGACATGTGCAATGGCGAATGTAGACAAAACTGGCCTCTTGCTTTTCTTATTTTTTTGGGCTTAAACTGTCTTTTTTAATCATAGAAAACAAAGTTTGGACGTTTAACACATTGACCAGATAAGGTAATTCTTTTTTTTTCACAATATGGCGGAAGAAACGTACCTTGACAGAAGCTGAACACGCAAACACGTGTCTTGAAAAAGACAGACGCGGATTTCTCCTGCAAACGAACTGCAATGCATGTAGGTTCCCGAGGTCCCTTGCTCTTTCGTGATTAAAATAATTCAGCCAACGCCCATCTCTAATTCTACATTTTATAATCGATAACAATTTAAACTATCGACTATAAACTCTGCTCCGGCAACGAAAACAAAAACAAAACGCTTGTTTATTGCTTTGCAGATAAACAATTTTATCAGAATATTTAATCCCGAAAAGATTACAATTAAGCCCAAAATGACTTCAATTGCTGGTGGACATGGCGACTCTAATCCCAATAGCACTTGGTTAAGTGCACGCGGCTTTTGGCTGGCGTATTTCCTGGGATTGCTTTTCATCCATTTGATATTGCTATCATTGCCTTTTGTTTCCATACCATGGGCATGGACGGCCACAAATTTAATACATAATGCAGCCCATTTATATTTCCTTCACATCATCAAAGGAGCACCCTGGCTGAGCATTGAAAATGATCCCAGTCGACGCTTGACCCATTGGGAGCAAATTGATGATGGCATCCAAATGACTACCACACGGAAATTCCTTACAACCGTGCCCATTGTGCTGTAAGTGACAAGATGTTAGCTTTATTTCAGATACAACTTAAGCTATGATTCTTTATTTCAGATTTCTGCTTACCTGTCTCTACACTCGCAACAGCACAGAACATTTTATAGCCAATTTTATTTCCCTAACCGTGGTCACCTTGCCCAAGCTGCCGCAATTTCATGGAGTGCGCTTGTTTAACATTAACAAGTATTAGGAAAGATGGAAGCAGAAGCTGCTTAGCAGCTAACTGGTTTGTTAATTTTTTTTCAATGTAGTTAATACTTCTAATGTGTATTGATGTGGCTCTCTTGTACTCAAAATAGACAACAGCATAGCTAAATTAGCAAAAAAATAATGGATTATTAATTTCAAAAGGCAAAGACTCTGATGTAAGACACTGAACCCAACAGATGATACCCAACTAAGGCGAAGCAGCAGTCCCCCGGAAACTTAAACGTTACCCAGCTTACGGTTCTAAATCAGCGATGGTCACAAGAACCCCCTGGGGACGAAGACATTTCGCTATTTACACGTAAACGAGCCGAACGCATGTCGAAGCTGAGGAGAAGAGAGCAAAAAGCCTTTTAGTAGCTGGCTAGCCTTTGATGCTGTCAGGTCGAACACACTAATACACTCTCATTTTTTGGCCTCGCTCTCGTTGACCGACGCTGCTCTAAATTCTTTGGAATCAGTATTGCAGTTCTAAATTCAAGTTCCTAATCGCAAATTTTAAATTCTGCCTCTGCTGTAAACCTACAAGTTTTTAGCAATGGTTTTTAAGTGACGATTTTGGGTCAAACCTCCGTTCGGCTCCCGTTTTTTTTTTTTCAATTTTAAAAGTAAACCAATTAATTTGTCTTCATGCTTGAAAAAGCCTGTTTAACTTAGACTTAAGTTCTATGATCATTTAACAGATTCAAAGACTTATAAAATATCACTTTAGTAAGCATCAATATTGCTGAGATATCTTTTTAGATCGTCCTCCTCTAAAGCTAAGGTCCAACAGGCTAATAATTTGTCCACATTTTGATACAAATTAGTCTAAAAAGTCATATTTGCCGACTTTACAGGACTTAAAACCAAAACTATGGTTCCATACAGAAATAATTTGATTAGATATGTCCTAAAAGTTCCCCAATTTCGCATATTTACACAAATTTTCATAAAAATTTGGTCAAATTATTTGCCTGTGGGACCTTAGCTTAAGTAACATAGAAAGCCTAGAAAACAATGTGGCGCTTAGCTTCTTTATTGTACGAATCATTCAATAAACTTTGGAATTGAGGATCTAAAACAAAGTCCCCATCTACTGTGGATACAACACTGCTCTGAGGCAGCGAGGTCGACACACCGAGCTTATTCTGCTCTCTTTCACAACAACAACAACGAAGTGCTAAATGAGCGTGGCTAAGCACACACACGCAACACCAAAAAGAGCATGTGTGTTTTGCCGGCCCCTGATCTAATATCATAGACTATTATGGGTGCGGACTTTAACAATAATTCTATACCCCTTTCTAAAATTTTTAACAAGCATTGTCCGGTCGTTTTTGAGACTCTGAATGGATAATTTTTGTTGAACCGAACCGAAATCTTGGGTTCGGAACAGGTTCAGGTTCAAATATAATTGTTCGGTTTAAGATTCGGTTCTCAGTAAAAAATATGACGGAATTCCGGAAGATTCTAAGCTTAGATTCGTGTCTTGCTTAAATATTTAATACTACACTTTCACCCAAATTGATCGGTTTATAAATTCTGCGTCTATTCTCTCAAAGTTCAGACATTTTTGGCTATATTTGCACTTTTTGTAGGGCAGAATTCGAGTAATTAGTTTTGCAACATGACAAAGCTCGGCCACATGTTACGCAGCCGGTCAAATCATACCTTGAAAAGCTGAAATGCAGATTGACAGAGATTGCCCCTTCCGACTTCTATTTGAGAATCAGCAATTTTGTGATTTCAAAACTTAATTTGGACTCTAAATCACAAAACTTTAGTGGAAGTGGAATTGAGAACAAGGCCGATAGTAATATTTGATTAGAAGAAGAATAAACTGTCGAAATTTGGCCTCAATGCGTTTATTTTCAAATTCAAGCGGTTGTATTAGGGCATCAACTCATCGCCATGTAGATAATATGTAGTTGCCGTACCCTTTAGGGGGGTGTGTGTCTACCCTAGGTTATCACTTGAAAGGTGATTGCATGTAGCCATAATCTATTTCTAGTTATATACTTGCATACAGTACATAAAGTAAACTGACTGGTGGGTGTGTATAAAACACTTTAAGAAAGCGCAGCTAGTGCAAACAACAAAACAGTTTAGTAGACGCCGTCCGGCAGCTTTGTTTGACTTTGCTCTTGACCTAAACGACATTAGACAGGTATGTTGATCCAGAAATGTCAATAGTTTTGTTTTACCCTTCGCAAAATTTCCAGCTCTAAACAAACAAAATGTCGATTAAAGTGGAGGAGGAAATCTTTGGCCTGGCCATCAATCCCTTTACCAAGGCTCCCGAAATGGTGCGACGCTACACCATGTCGAACGAGAATCAAATGTCCGTGTCGGTTATACAATTGGGTGCCATTATACAAAGTGTGCGTATGCCGGATGCCTATCACAAGATCGAAGACGTTTGTTTGGGTTTCGATGACATTGCCAGTTATATAGCCACCAAATCAGCTTATATAGGTGGCACTTTGGGTCGAGTCGCCAATCGTGTGGCAAAGGGCGAGTTTGTCTACAATGAGAAAAAATTCGAATTGACCAAAAACTTTCAGAATTCCTATCAACTGCATGGCGGTTTCGTGGGCTTCGACAGCGTCATTTGGGAGATGGTGCGGAAGTCTGAAGACGGCATTACATTTCGACATGTGTCGCCTGACGGGCACGAGGGTTATCCGGGCACCTTGACCGTGCTGATACATTATTGGCTGGACAATCGTAATCGGCTTGGTATCAATTATGAGGCCGCCACGGATAACTTTACCGTGGTCAATCTCTCCAATCATGCTTATTTCAATCTGGCAGGACATGGCTCGGGGCCCAAGGGCTTGGCCGAGCATACCGTAGAAGTGGCAGCCACCAAAATTGTGGACACCGATGAGGCACAAATACCAACGGGTGAATTTCTGGATATTGATGATACGGTCTTTGATTTGCGTTTGCCTGTACTATTGGGTGATCGTCTCATGCAGTTCGAAAATAGCTTGATTAAGGGCTTTGACAATTGTTTTGTGGTCAATGATGGCAATGTTCTGACCACGGTTCCAAATATGGTTGCCAAAATTGCTCATCCTCCCAGCGGACGAGCCTTGGAAGTGTGGACAGATCAACCGGGATTACAATTTTATACGGCTAACAATCTGCCGGATGAGGAGAAGGGTGATACACCCATAATTGGCAAAAATTGTTCACATTATCGCAAACATGGATCGTTTTGTGTTGAAACGGAAAAGTTTCCCGATGCCATGAATCATCCCGAGTTTCCATCGATTTATCTGCAACCGGGACAGAAATATAACCATCAGGTTATCTACAGGTTCCTTGTGGAGGAGTCATGGAGATGTTGTTGCGATAACAAATGATTTGGCTGGTGTCATTGAAATAAAGCTGGAAATGTTTTTTGGGGGTAAAACAATTAATTTTGAAATTTTATTTCTCTAAATTCTAGATCAAAAAAGTTTGGGCTCTTAGCTAGTCTAAAAGCGAACGGCGCTGTACCGGTTAATTCGATTTTCTTTGTGTTTCCCTAACAGAAACTTCGATATTATGCACCCATTTCACGATTCAGCATACATATATTTGGATCTTGAGTTTTACTCAAACCATGGTCAGCCAAACCTCTAATAAGTGTAAGGTTAGGTTTGCCTTGTTCATGGCTTCTTAGATCGATAAAACCTAAATAAAAATATTTTTTTTGATTAAGGCCTGTTCTGAGAAGCGCGGAAAATAAATTTTTATGACGCACTCCATATAAAAAAAACAGTGGCGGAAACTTTCCGCGGCGGAATTTCGTTTCTGTATTCTGAGACGCGCTAAATAAATAGACAATTGGCCTATCGATAGTTGACGTATCGATAGCGGTGTGGGTCGTAAGTGGATTGAATGAACAGCTGATGCCATGGCGGAAATATAAGCAGCTCATTTTTTTGACGTCAAAATCGACAATGCACGGGAAACATGAACCCAAAAGAAAACGCACCGAGAGATTCAATCGTGAGGAAACTATTAGCTAAGGGCCACAAATCAGCCCAAGAAAGTTACGAAATCAGCACTGGAGTGCCAAACCCCTAAAATCGTCTCCTATGCCAACGGACGCAAGCGTCCGCACTCGGTGGATGCCAAACAAACAGGTGGTGACATCCAAACCCGGTCATCCAGTTTACCACCACCGCGGACCAGCTAAAAATAGAGTTGGATAGCGATGCGACAGCTGTGAGCAGCATTGCCAGCTCCAGCGGTGTGGGCGTGGCTGTCAAACGTGAACGCCAGGAGCAGGATTTTGAATTTACGGCCAATAAAACAATAATTTTGTATGAAAACTAAAAATATATTTTCCAATCTTTAGCATTGCGTTTCACTTGAGAGCCAAAATGATGGCACAGCCCAAATCCATAATTAGCAGATACTCCGAGCCGCCGTCCTGGAGACGATAGCAGCATTCCTACAAAGAAATGCATATTCAACAAACTTTGAATCAAGCATCAACCACACTGTAGGCGGATGACCCAATCTCTTGTACACACTTCTCCAAACGATAACAGTTGCCCGAACGGCAGACTTCCAAATAATCCTTCAAGTAGAAGTCCGGGATTATGCCCGACATCTCAAACAGATCAGCCTTGTAGCCGACATGCTCGACCCCATTAAGACGATGGCAGGACGCATATCTTGTAGGCCTCCTCCTCGATCTGCACCTACTCCAAGTGTGTCTCAAACGGGCAATAATTTAATCCTCGCCCAACGCCTTGAACAGGAATTTGATGCCGCTAACTCCAACAACATACATATCTGTGTTCCTGTTGCGCAGCTTAATTAAACTATTTTTGAAAAAAAAAAACACTTTCAACTTTTGTTTGTAAACAAAACAAAACAGCTGACTACCAGTGTGGCCGTTTCTGTATTTGGTCTCTTTGACTTATATATGGGCTCACTAATGATTTATGTGGATGCTAAATTTATTATGTGCAATTTAGCGAGCTAAATTTTCCGCGCTTCTCAGAACAGGCCTTTATAACAAAAAGTAATTTTTTGAACTGAACCATTCTCCAAACAGAGGGGATCCGACTCGGGAGATTATTAATCTGAAAGATTCGGTTCATGGTCCAGCTCGATGAGCCCAAAAAGCACCTACCTTACCGGTTCTTGGCCGGACTCGAACTCAATCTCAAAGCTCAAACATGCGATTTCAAAATCCGACTGAATCCATAATTTCAAATATGCAAATTAAAGTTTCGATTTGTAAACTGAAAGTAACGCGCTGCCTTCACACTATTTGACACATGAGACATGATAATCTAATAGGCCTGCATAGGCCTTCATCTTGATTTTTCTATGAATTTGACAAGCTATTCAGATTTAAAATTGACCAAATTGTAGTAATACTAGACAATCATGTCTCATGTAGTAGTTAGTTAGAGTTTTAAGTTCAGAAAAAAGAAAGTTTATAAACAAAACATTATAAATTCAATCTTCCTTATACCAAGAATGTCATTTATTTCGATTGTAATTTTTTTTAATATGCGATCTGAATCAGCAGCCTAAGCTAATATAAATGATGTTCCCAAAACGTAAATTCAAAACTGACAGATTAAAGAAGGTCGATGAAGTTCTACTTTGACTAGAAATCGTCTAAAATAAGTCCGAAATATTGCATCAGCCCAAAGCCTTTGTTTTGGCAGCTATGAAACTAGGTTCGAACCAAAACTTTGGTATAAATGCAATCTAGTATACTAGACAAGTTTTGCGCAGCAAACTAGAATTCCCGGACAGAATATTTAAAATTGATTTTTTTATGACGCTGAAGAGAGACTTCAATTTTCAATCAAAAGCAACAAGATTTGTGTTAGTCTCTAAGTTTTTATAAAGAAATGCACGAGTCAATAAACCGCTGACATCCAGTAGATCCCGTTGCAAATAGAGATGAGCAATCTTAACCAGGGCTGCAAACCCAAAAAATTTTCGGAACCTCCGGTTTGCATGTTCGAACCAAAATTTACCAACGGTTAAGGTTCCGACATTTTGAGGTTCGAGGTTTTTGGGCTTTGGTTTTGGTTCGAACCTTGGTTTGTATACACCTATACAATAGGTATACACCTGACGCATAAATACATTGTAAGACTGTAAAACGTGGACTGGATATGGACTTCCTTCATTGCTAGTGTATAAATCTTCAGTCCAATTGATTATGCTTTCTCGTATGCTAATCAGTCTTTTCCTTACAAAATTGAGCATCGATTGGTGTTTGGTCGCCATACTTGGAACTTTTTTTCACAATGATTTGATCAAAAATTCCTTAGTCTTCTTTTGAAGGTGCCGCATTAAATTTGCTGCATGCCCGTCGGTCATAATTAGTTTGCATTCGTGACATTCCGATTTATCAGTGCTTACATTGTATGTAAATTTCGTAAATATTAAATTTGTAGTCATTGCTTCACACCTTCTCAGTCAAAACTTCTCAAACGAAATGAAATGCGCGTTTTTATTGTTCTGACTTGTGTGTTTTCTGTCTCTTTCTGTTTCGATTCTTCTTTGCGACTAATTTTTCCCACCAAATATTAATATAGATATTAATTTCGAAGAGCTAAACCATGTCAAATAATTAGTTAGAATTGCAGGCTCCGGCAAAACTGCATAGATTGCGGCTTTCGAGCTTACAAAATAGCTATATCTGGTGAGAAAAATAGCTTAATTGCAACGCTGCGTGTGGCACACAATTCTGTTTGTATTCGGCTGACATGTTTCTGCAGTAGCATGCACCGGGTTGGTTAGATTGGAGCATATGTATAGGTATAAGAATTACATTGACTTTGTAGTATATTACAAATTAATATCTCCAACTGGAAGTATTGTGATCTATGTGTATGTAATATAAATTACGCATACGTATAAATGTATACATTAGGTAGGCAAAGAAGTACGACATACAATAGCACGCTCTGATTCTTCACGTATTTAAATTGTTTTACATATGTACATTCATATATTTATGTTAATAACCATTGGGAGTGCGAAAAGAAGAAAATAACAAATCGAGACATTTTTTTTTTTTTTTTTTCGAACCAAAAGCTTGGGTTCGGAACGGGTTCGCGTTCATATATTTTCGTCCTCGTGGTTCGGTTCAGGGCTTGGTTCACAGTAAAAAAAAACCGGAATTCCGGGTTCGAACCGGTGTGCAGCCCTGATCTTAACGTTCCTATGATTCAGTCTTAGTGATCGCACATCCAAAAAAAACAGTTTCTGATATTACCAATCAGTTTGAAACATTTTTATTATGTTGATCAAAAAAAAAAAATATGCATCGAATAGTTTCAAACTATTTTCGAGCTTTTCTTAGAATTCTGAAAAATTTTCTGCTATGTATATAAAAAATGTCAGAAAATAATAGTTGGTACTTCTTTGTCTCTTCTGATGTATCACATTTTCAGCGTTTTTATAAAAATTTTCGACTTTTTTTATATAATATTAACCATAAAAATTGTAATTTCTTGTAATTAGAAAATAACAAAATATTTAATGTGAAACAAAAGAGTGGATATTAAAATAGTTATTTATTAATGATTCTTCTTAATTTCAAGAAATTTTGTATGTTAATATTGTTTGAAAAATGTAAAAATAAGTCGTAAATTTTGTTTTTTTGACTTTTTTGTTACTTTAAATGTGTACGAAGGTCCCGTTCGACATCATATGCTTTATAGGGTCGGAATGATTCCTTCTCCCTGTTAAAAACTTAATAAACTATGTGTACCTTTGGTACAGAGTATAATTATACTGAATGAAGTGCAGAGGGGCGTAGCATTTTTGAAAAGACTGCGAAGACACACTAACGCTCCGTGTCAACATGAATTTGGCATATACATATTTACCTTTAGGTTATTAATAATATATAGGCATTTCCACAGAAATGTCAACCAAAAACCGTAAACATCTATTCCAGGTATGCCCAAAAGCAGCATACGACAGAGCACTCACCAATACTCACAAAGAAAAGCAACAATACCAATAATGAAATTGTTGTTGGTCAGTTTGCTTGCGAGCGCAAACACCAATCAAAGAAGAGAACAAACCCGGTTTTTGTTCTACGCGACGCACACACACGAAATCGTTTGCAAGTGTGTCGTTTTGTATACGTCGCGCCCTGCATGTATACGATCATTGATTTCCTATCTTTGGTGCAATTACAAAAACAAAACATACTCAAAGAGCATACGGCTGGGCATCGCTGATCTATTCATTAAATGCAGCTAACTTATTTTATTTATGTATCAATATAAGTTCCTGAATCAACATTTGTATGTTATTTATGATTACGCAAAAGGATACATATATAAATTTATGAAAAGCATCAGAAGTACGGCGTTAGAGAAAGGCTTGTCACGTAACGTATGTCACGTTGCGTATCATAATGAGTCAAATATAACAAAAAAGCAACATTTATTTTTGAGCGAATCAGCTATAAATATATAGTTACACCATTGTAGATCATATTAAAGTTAGTTGCATTAAAAAACTCGAACGCATTCCACAGAGTCTTTTGTGAAAGCAGACAAAACGCACTTCCGTATTATGTCACGTTGCGTATGCCTTTTTGTCTGCCTGTATCTTATGACCTTACTGTCTAGAACTCTCAGCTTTTACATTAAATATAGTGCTAACAAAGTGCTATCCAAACACCAATATGCGGAAATTTATCGTACAATTTTTCTTTGTTTTTCTTCATATCAAAGTCTAAAAAATTCGTACGATTGTCACGTTCGTAGCCGAAATGTCAACCGCAGCCAAAAATGTAAA
The DNA here is from genome assembly GCA_037044535.1 of Lordiphosa magnipectinata. NCBI lineage: Eukaryota > Metazoa > Arthropoda > Insecta > Diptera > Drosophilidae > Lordiphosa > Lordiphosa magnipectinata. The sequence continues at coordinate 35,630 of JBAMBO010003103.1, forward strand.
AGTGGTTAAAAACACAATGTTTTATCTAATTTTCATGGGGAAACAGTCAAATTGCATTAATGAAAGCGAATCTTACATTTATACATAGCCCATTTCGAAATATTCGGATTTACGGCCGCGCTAGCGCAATTTTTCTAATTTGGACATTAATTTTGCACTTTTTTTTGATAAAAGTGCCTTTAGATTTCTTATACTTTTGCTATCTAAAATCTTTCTGAGGGAACAAATGGTCAAAAAAGAATGCACAAGAAACCATGAGAAACTATGTGATTGCAATAAACTTTAAGTTTTTCTTCTCCATTATACTGGAAACCACATAAATAGTATGATGGAACAAAATGTCGCATGCGACATGTCGCGTCAAATAAAAATCATTTTTAAGATACATCAGTGCATAATATTTTAAAATTTGTCGCATTAAAATATTCCTCCAGGATCCGCTGAAATCAGTGTTTGAACTGCTCGCCTTGAAAGTGACTTCCGTTTTTGTCGCATGCGAATGCATTGGTTTTTTGTTATTATCTTGAAAACGAACAATTGCCCAAAATCAACTTAAGCACCAAGTATAGTGCTAATCAAGAGCTATAAGTATCGTCTCTTGTCAAAATAAAATAATGTTTTGGCGTATACTTTTCTTCACTTTGAATGTGTACGAATGTCGCATTCGACATTTGAGAAATGCCCATATGTAATTTTTATTCGCATGCCAATCATAAACAATTCTAGGAATTTTTAAGCAAAAATATACCATTTTGAATACATGTGACACTTCGTAACGTCAATACGAAGTAGTGGAACGATTCCTCAGTTTTTATATAAAGAGGGTGTTCCACTTGCCTCTATGCTCGACTAACTATGCTATATATACACTTGGAAACGGGTCTCCCAACTATTTTTCTCTACACACTGCAACTTCACTTCGATTATATTAATAAGACTGTGCAAATGCCATCCAAGCGTCTTGCAAGAATTGTCACAGAACACCTATTAGAAGCAAAATCCCAGTTTGTCGAAAGGTGGAAAGCCATGGCGTTGGAACACAATATTAGGTGCAACATAGAAGACCACAGCTCATGGAACCTATGGCAGACAAAACTGCTGCAGAGCATAGACAGCACGGAAAGGATTGGCTTTGAATCACAAGCCCGCGAAAGTCAGTCTCGGGACACTTACAGCAAACTGGAGTATAACTTAAAAGATACAAATTATTTCACTGACAATTTAGACGTAGCAGCAATATCAGTCAGTTTTCAAACGAGAACGGAAGTGCTCAACCTAAAGTATATGCCACATATCTCAAACCCCAGTCATTGCACTCTCTGCAACACCGGAGAGTATAATTTACTTGTAGCGTTAGGATGATTAGCCAATAAAGAAAGAGAGAGAAGACATCGCCCGCTTCTTTTTGCGCTGTCCATTTCTAAAGGAATTCAGTGTCCAATACTGGGAAAAAGATACTCTGACCGAACCAGGAAATGCACAAGCTCTTAAACGGAAGTTATTGACGTTCGCTCACTTCCTACCTTAGAGAGTGCCTGCAGTATCGACGCGATTTTTTAATGGACTATGGAGACATGTAACCAAACATCGGAATCGAGATTTAGGAAAATGTCACCTACATTTGGCTAACGGCAACATGCCACAGCCAATTTTTTATAATCATTGTAAATCCTTTTAATGTATGAAACTTTTCGTCACTATAAGATCTTTGTACCTATATATATAATATATACACGCATTAATGGATATCAATGGAAATAAATTTCAACTACTACTACTACTACTACTTCGTAACTCAGAGCACAAGTACCAGAATGCACCTTCATTTTGTAGTTGGCCGCTTTTATCTAGAGACTCTCTGGTATATTATCCAAGTGTGGTCAAACCGCAAAAAAAAAAATGATTAAAAACCACAAACGCGCAATTTAATTTTAAGTTTTAATTGTAATATTTATGTATATATTTTTAATAATGCACAATGTTAAAATTTGTAATATAATAATTATTATTGGTATTATGGTTAATCATAAGAAGGTAATTGGCATACTCATGTATCTACTTATTAATTGTCTGAACTACTTGGGGGAAATATTTTAAATACTTCCTAAAAATAATTTTGATATATTAAAAACGGGCCTGTTTTGGTTGCCACAAGGATTTTGCATATTGAATTTGGTAATAGAAGAAGTGTTGAAATTTGCTAATTTCTTTTAAGACAAGAATAGGTACATAAATTGGTTTCAAACAGGTCCAATTATTGTAATTAATTTAAAATTGCATTCTACTATTTGTTGGCTAACATTTGTATTGGAAATTCTTCATCTAAGCATTATTTTGATTTAATTAACTTGTTGGGCAAGAGCAAAAAATTTGTAGATTAATTGAAAATTTGTATATCCCACATATGTATCATATGTATTTATCACTGAGCAAAGCAATGTCCGGCAAAAATTGGGGGTCGCGTTGTACACTTGATTTCTTAGACTTCCAGTTTCAGTTTGCCGTATTTCTGAAACTTGCTAAGAAACTCATCTCATTTCTTCACACCAATGTAAGTGGTGGTCTTGCCAGTCTTGCGCAGCTGTTCCAATAGCTCATCCGAGCTAAGGTTAGAGGTGACACTTACTGTCTTGGTTTCCACATTGATGTTCACTTTTTCGACCTTATCTGTAAAAGCAAAACATGACCACAATAATACAATGGTAACCAGCAAACTGATAAGACCTGGTATTAAACATAATACCATATGATTAGGTAGGTACATACCGCCCAATTTGCCCAAGACACGTTCCACGGCGCTGGCACAACCGCCGCAGGTCATTTCCACTTTAAATTCGTGCACCTACAAATAAAAGGAGATGGTTGAGGTGAGAGATATCTTTAGCAACATTTAAGCAAACTTAAACTAAGTTTTAGGTTTTATTTATCTGCCAAAAGTGTGTAATGTTTCTTAAGGCGTGAAGAAAAAAGAAAGCTTGAATTCGAATTCGGAATTTTCATATACGCTTAGATATTTTCTAACATTTTCTAACTAAGGTTACCCAAGAGCAACCTAATCCAAAATATTTTCCACAGAAAACTATTTCAATGAACTCGCACAAATCTCTTATTTATTATTAAATCAAAGATACTTTAATAAAATCTGAATTTTGCAAAAAACACAAGAACCTATTGAGTTACCCAGGAGTGTATTGTATCTACATATGAAATCTTTAAGGGAAGTTTTGTGGTATTTGTACCTAGGATTGTTTACCTATTTAGGTATGTACATAAAGTCAGTGCCTGCTGCATTGTACATATGTATGTATGCAATACTTGCCAACATATATACATACATATGCATGTGCATGTGTACTTACTGGCATTCTGCTGCTGCTACTAGTTTGACGGGTTAAGTCCGCCGTGGTGTGCTTATAGACCTGGGGTAAACTAAACAGCTTGAGGCTTTTTTATCGACTACTTTAAAAGTGCCAAATACACAATTTCTTTGAAATATTTTAGCTGAAATCGACTTTCAATTTTTCGGCTTTAGCTAAGTAAGACCGTACACGTATAACGCAAAAATACCTAATACTGTAGAGTCACTGTTTAGTCACTGTTACCTGTCACCCCTTTTCCCACCCTCGTACCCGACCACAACACACACCCACAAACACACAGTTCCCCAGTCCAACGTCCGTAAAAAATTTTTCGCTCTAAAAGTTATATATCCTGAGTGATTGAGTAATGCTGTCGTACACTGCGTCACAATGTGACTATATTTTCTGTGACAATGTGTGACACAATTCTAAAGTGTTCACATTGGCGTAACAGAAAGTATCAAGTGATTTCTGTGACAAGGCATTTTCCGTTTACATTGCTCTGTGACTCTCTGTGACGCAATGTTAACCCAGCATAATAAACATGCAAACATATAATAATAGAAACATTCAAGTTTATAATATTAATAAGATTTCTTATACAAATGAGAGAGAGAATAAGTGTGTTCTATAACAGGGTTCCCCAAACAGAGAGCGCGAAAATGTGACTGTGTCTCTCTCTAGCACACAGTGATGCATGACTTCGTCAAGCATTCGGTGTGAATTGGCGAGTATGTTCGTGCCCCAGGGGCTATCGCTGGGGAACTCTGTTCTATAAATAGCACGATCTAGCACGGCTTTTTGTTTTACTTCACGAGGCATTTTTTCGTAGCATTTGTTTGTTGTGACGTCTACTTTGTGTTTCGCTGCGAAGCACACCAGCAGTAGCTGCTCCTTTGGCTGTGCGATCACTGTTTGGTCACTGCGACTGAATCACAGGAACGGTGATATTGCTCATCTCTATTTGCAGCTTGAGATATACTGGCTATCAGCTGTTTATTTACTTGTGCATTTGCTTGGAAATAATCGGGGACTAACACAAATTGTGATGCTTCTAATTAAATATTAAAGTTTATCTTAAGCGTCATTAGAAAATCACCTTAGCCTGGACATACTTTTTTTTATTCACTACATTCAGATCAAAACCATTTCTATTCCATAATGGAAAATGTCTCGGTGAGTAATAAATGCACATAATATAAATACATATATCGGGATGTTTAAGGCAATAAAAAATAAACACAAGTTAGTCAACTGGGAAATGTTTTTTTTTTGTTTTGAATAGCTGTGACAAATTTCATATGTATATCGGGTAAATGGTGGCTTTTCTGCATTTTCCATCACTTTTCGAAGTGTTTCGGTCTTTTGAGGCTTGCAGTGTCCGTGTCTCATTGACTTCAAATAACCCCACAGGAAAAAGTCTGGAGGGGTTAAGTTGGGCGATCGATGAGGCCCGACAAAATCAACATTGTTTCAAAATTAGGCGACCGAGAAACAACGGGCGCAATAAAGAGCTCGTTAATCAGGCTGTTTGCGCTGTGCCGCTCTCCTGGTGAAACCAATAGTTGTCCATGTCGTTAGCAGTCAGTTTGCTATAACAAAATCCGTTATCATGACCTCCATGGCTACTTCAACGTCGCCTTCAAAGAAGAACACGGTCCAACTATTCTTTCCACGCATCTGTAAACAAAAGAAAAATTTATTGTACTAATTATATTTCAAAATTTTCTAGAATCAATGCAAATGCGATTGCCATCAACAAGTCGAGTTGTTACTACAGAATGCTTTAAAGGATAAGAAAGATATACGTGAACAGGAACTGAAGTTGGCTAAGCTCGAAGGATTGGCCGATAAGATCAAAGATAAAGACCATATAATTGCTGCCCAGCAACTGTCTAACGACCTTTATAAAAATAATATTGAGTCATCATTGAAGTTAATGGAAGTTAACTCGTTGGAGTACAAAGACAAGCTAAGCAAATATGAAGCCCTTATTAAGGAAAATCAAGACCAATTGGATAACTTGCAGGGCGTAATAAAGGAAAAGGAAAACACAATAATCAAGGAGAAGGAGAACTGCCAATTGCAAATAAATGATCTTAAAGCAACTATCACCAGTTTGGAATCGAGAATTAAGGAGAAAGATGATCAACTAGCTGCGTGCACTCCACAAATTGCTGATGAAAGCAATTCTTATATGTTACCTCTTAATGGCGGCAACTTCATTATTAGAGTTGTGGACGTACCAGGTTGCAATCTTTTTAGTGCAAGCTTTGAAGATCGTGGAGATGGATTGCGGTGGATGGTCATTCAGCGACGCTTTGATGGGAGCGTTAAATTTGAAAATCAAAATTTTGATGCTTACGTTAATGGTTTCGGTTACCCAAGTAGAGAATATTGGCTTGGTCTAGAAAAAATGCATTTTATTACAGCAGCCGCACAATTTGAATTGTATATTGAACTTGTTGGCCCTGCGAATCAAACTCATTATGCTCGCTATGATCACTTCATTATTGGAAACAGTAGTGAAGGGTATTGCATAAAATCACTCGGTAAACACATAGGAAATGTTGGGGATATGATGCGTTGTCATGAGAAATTCCGATTTCGTTCCGGTTGGTGGAGTCATGATGATTGTTATTTACCCTGGTTAGTAAGCAATAAGCACTTTGATTACTTTATATCATATTCTATATTAATTGTTTTTTGTGTGTTTCTTAAATTTTCAGTAATTTAAACGGTACATTTGGTAATTCCGTTAAAATGTTAATACGACGAAAGCGACAACTCATGGGCGCAGTCAGCTTTCAATAAAGGGGTGCAAAGGCGTGCCCACCGCTGCTCTAGAATGTGCCAGGGGAACAAGGGTATAAGTATAAGATGCTACTTAAGAACTTGCCGAACCAAATTTTCTTAAAATATTCCACTGTCAGCTGGGGATGTTCCTATCTCATGCTGTTCCAAGCTATTTTTTGGGTCCACCACTAAAAGTTGTTTATTCATTTAAAGATAAAGATTTAGAAAGAAACCATGGATGACCGCTGCCACTTTTAAGCATGATAATCATCATAATTTGCGATTCATCGAAGGACATTTTTTTGTAATTTGCACATGCTGTAAATTTTAGTGGTACCTACCTGGAATAACGTGGATTATTTTTAATACGAAGGTGAATCAGCCAGAATGGCCAATAAAATTGTATTGTATTGACCTGTGTAAGAAATTTAAATTAATTAAAATGAAAAACACTGCATTATTTTGGTATAGCTCACCTGGTGTGGCCACCTTGATCATTCTGATCAATTCTGATTCACCACTAAAATATAAGCTGTCAACGTAATTTGAATGCCAAGAAAAAAATAAATTTAAATATATTTCCAAAACTGTTTATTCCGTTTATAAAATGCAATGTATTATTCACTTAATGTACTGGGTAGACTTTAAACAATTCGTAGTAGTCCATATCGTCCAAATGGCATATTAACCGGTTGTTTTCTAACAACTCGGCTATGCATCGAGCTATTATGTCCTGCTGCTGTTAAACACCGGCCAACACAATGGTTAAATTTATAGAATTTATATAATCTTTCTATTATTGATGACATGTTTACAATATGTGGCAAGAAGAAGACGACGGTAGATGGTAGATGGTGGCAATGTGAACAGGAATTTAATTTTTCCACCATCTTCTCGTCGTTACGGCTAGATGGACTGCAGTGTGATTGGGCTATTAAGTCTGTCTAAACAGATTTTGAGTATCAGTAACTGTTCCTTTGGATGTGCGATCACATTTTGGTCACTGCGACTGAATCACAGGAACGGTGAGATTGCTTATCACTATTGGTAATAGTCAGCTGTTCATTTACTTATGCATTTCTTTGGAAAAACCCGGGGACTAACAAAAATTGTGTTGATTGTAATTGAAGAGTGAAGTTTCTATTCAGCGTCATTAAAAAATCAGCTTAGTCTTGACATCCCTTTGAGTAAAACTCACAGCATTCAGATCAAAACAATTCCTAATCCATAATGGAAAATGTCTCTGACTTGAAAGAGGCCTTATCTTCGGTGAGTAATAATTGCATATAAATTGCATAAAAATATGTCCATATGTATGTATACAGGGCCATTTAAACCTTCGGGATGGTTTTAGGTAGTTGCTGGCAGTTGGGTTGGGAAATGATTTTTTTGATTTGAATAGCTGTGAAAAATTACATATATCGGGTAAATGGTCGTGGCCAGATCAAATGTCGAAATGTGCTTGCTTTTCTGCATTTTCCATCACTTTTCGAAGTGTTTTGTTCTTTTAAGGCTTGCAGTGTCCGTGTCTCATTGACTTCAAGTAACCTTACAGGAAAAAGTCTGGAGGGGTTAAGTCAGGCGATCGAGGAGGCGACAGTGTTTGAAATTAGGCGATCGTGAAACAACGGGCGCAATAAAGAGCTCGTTAATCGGGCTGTGTGCGCTGTGCCGCTGTCCTGGTGAAACCAATAGTGGTTCATGTCGTTATTAGTCAGATTTGGCATGACAAAATCAGTTATCATGACCCCCATGGCTACTTCAACGCCACCTTCAAAGAAGAACGTTCCAACTATTCTTTCCGCACAAATTTTGGTCCTAACACTTTGTGTTGGCGTGCACTGTTCCATGACACAAAATGGCTGGCTGTCATAAGCTGGTCTGAAAAGTTTTCAGTGAAAACAAAAGAAAATGTTATTGTATTAATTGTATTAATTTGATCGAAATTATTGTCCGAGTTGGCAACAACTTAATTTCTAAAGAAAATTATAGCCTCTGCAAAAACTTGAATAGCATCTGTTTTATAAACCCTCATATAAATGCACCCCATTCCAACTTGTCTCCAACGATTATTTAAACAGGCTTTCATTTAATTGAGTTTAGCTTATACGAGTAGATTAAAACAAAAGTGCAATATCTTCTTTGCACTGCAATTTTTATAGATTCAATTCTATCTTGATGGGTCTCGAATATTGCGGAGACAACGCACGCACATGATCCGTACTCAAGAATCGGACGGACAAGAGAAGCGTCGTATAGGGATCGTCAAATTTCTTTGACCAGCGCATTTACACAAAACAGTTAAATGGCATCAATTATTATCCATTTTCCTGAGCTTCAAAACGTTTTAAAAATATGAAATATGTAGTTGTCAAAAAACGAGATAAAGTTTCCACAATCGTATATATGCATTTGGGTGGAACTATTAGGTCTTTCCTAAGATATCGGATGGACGTAAAATTAATGACACATCTTGCATTTTTGCATTTCAATATTTTCTAGAATCAATGCAAATGCGATTGCCATCAACAAGTCGAGTTGTTACTACAGAATGCTATTAAGGATAAGAAAGAAATACGTGAACAGGAACTTAAGTTGGCTAAACTGGAAGGTTTGACCGATAAGATCAAGGATAAAGACCAAATAATTGGTGCCATGCAATTGTCCATAGACCTTTATAAAAATATTATTGAGCCATCATTGAAGTTGATGGAAGTTTTTTCATTGGACCACAAAAACAAGCTTAGCAAATATGAAGCCCTTATTAAGGAAAATCAAGTCAGATTGCGGAAAATCAAATCCTTGCAGGGCGTAATAAAGGAAAAGGAAAACACAATAATCAAGGAGAAGGAGAACTGCCAATTGCAAATAAATGATCTTAAAGCAACTATCATCAATCTGGAATGCATAATTGAGAAACAAGACGATCAACTATCTGTGTTCTTTCCACCTGGTGGTGGAAACTGGTGAATCCTACGCTGAATGTTAATAAGACGAAGGGCAAACTGAATAAACCATTTAATAAATTTAAGTGAAATATTGGATTATTTGATTAAAGGAAAAATTTTCAAATAGGACCCAGGAATGCCCATCGCTCGGAATTAGAACTGATTCCCTTATGTTTACAATATGCTTTTTTCTCATTACAAATAACAAATTTTTAACTTGAAAAGGTAAATGATTTCGAAAATGCGTACGGTATAAAATATCCAATTAGAAGTGAAATGCTAAATTTTGTGATTTTGGTATATTTTCCTTTATCTAAACAACGGGCTTGTTCAGCAGAATAATTGATACCCAAGTAGGTATCAGAAAAAATGATGCATCGAATAGTTTGTGCTGAACGAAGTGTTACACTTTTTAACAGCGTCGAGGGCGTTGAATTTTAAAATGACGTCGTAGACACTAGAGGTGCGCGTGTGAGCGATTCATCTTTCACATCACGAACGATTCAGGTAAAAGTCTCAAGTCTAGATTTTAAAATCAAATAAAAATCTAGTTACGCACTTAATTTTTGGAGCGTTTTGCGTAACTCACGATTCATGCCCGTGCATCTCCTTAGAATTGAAAATTACATAACGATACATACAAAAACGGAAAGGTGAATTGGGAACGTAACATAAAAAATTGACTTTTATTGTACAATTGCACATGGCAACAAAATTTGACTTTTTCCAGTATATTGAAGGGTCGGTGGTGATTCTAGATGATTTTCGTGTGCCGAACACGAATCTGTTTTCAGAAATAGTCCATCACGTCGAAATTTTTAGTTATTACCGCTTAAAGTTGCAAAAAATTCTTACTTTGACTCTTTTCAGACGCGTTTTGTGGGGAACCTATACTTTTGTTTTGACTTTCTCTGATATTATCGGAAGGAACTACTCCTTAACTTTGAAAAAAACTATCCCAAACAATTCTACGATTTTTTCCAATGAAGACATACCACATTTAGTACTTATATCAAAATTCACAAAACGGCCAATATATTGTTGCTGTCCTAGAGTATGCAATGGGTGGTGATGACTCTAATATGTTTCCGTTTGTTGAAAATAGTGAAGTAGGCTGGTCATTTGTAAAAAACTTTTGTGACTTGACTGCCGAGCTGGAACTTTCTGGATGTTGCCACAACAATCTACTAACTTTTAACGTAAATTGTTTTGAATTATTTAAGAAAAACGGTATGTTGCATGATGTATGTATGTGTTAATATCATCCCAACAAATTTTGTTACATATGTGGCAAGTTCGCTGCGAAGAAGCAAAGGCTAAATATTACTGAATCAATAAAACTAAACTATATGAATTATTTTGGTATGGCGATAAAGAATCTGAACAAAACATGGGTTCCCAATTCAGTTTGCAGTAGTTGCGCTTTTACACCAAACAATTCTAAAAGAATGCCGTTTTCCATACCTGTAATGTGGCGAGAACTTCAGTCTCATGAGGATTGCTACTTTTGTCTGTGTAAGGTAAACGGTTTTAATTCAGAAAATAGAAAATATATAAAAAAAACCTAATGTAAATTCCGTCTCAAAACCAATTTCTTACGAAAACGACAGTATCCATCCACTTCTACCTCCTTATAAGTTCGACACAAAAGTCAATGATGGGGAAGATGATAAAAATGATTTAACCTACGCAGAAACATGATTCTAAACCTCAACTTTTTTTCCAGAGTGAGTTGAACGACTTGGTAAGAGATCTAAATCTTACGAAACGCGATGATGAACTCCTTGGATCGAGGCTAAAGGAAAAAAACTTACTTGCAGAAGACACTACTATTTGTTTGTATAGAAATAGGGGAATGAATATGTTGATTATTTTTCCCAGAGTTAATCATTAGTGTTTTGCAAAAATGCAAGTGGGATAGCAGGAATAGATCAGAGCATTGGAAAAAACAAGAAAGAAAGTCGGTCAAGCCCGACCTATAACATACTCTGTACCCTTAATGTCGCAGCTCGCATTTGCTCACGAGTTATAAACGCTCATCTCTAAGTTTTCTCTCTCTCTCATTAAGATTGCCTCTGTTGCACGGAATGCTGTGGGTGGGTGGGTAGGTTGTTTTAACTGACCGTTTTTTGCTCATTCCTTCAGCAAATCGTTAAATAATTTTTACTATTCGATTACTAGACATCTCTAGAAGGTACAAATAATCCATCATCAAAACTGTGGGAGATATGTGGCAAAAATTGAAAATAAGCTTGCTCTGCCTACAAGTATAAGAAATATGTGTCCCATACATGTCAAACCTCTATCTCTTACCATCTCTGAGATCTGCGCGTTCATACAGACGGACAGACAGACAGACGGACATGGCTATATCGACTCGGCTGTTGATGCTGATCAAGAATATATATACTTTATAGGGTCGGAAACGATTCCTTCTCCCTGTTACATACTTTTGCACAAACTTAATATACTCTGTGTACCTTTGGTACAGAGTATAAATATGTACATATGTATGTATACAGGGCCATTTAATCCTTCGGGATGTTTTTAGGTAGTTGCAGGGAAATGATTTGTTTCTTTTGAATAGTTGTGACAAATGACATATATCGGGGTAAAGGTCTCCGCCAGATTAAATGCCGAAATAGCAACACATTTCTGCATTTTTCATCACTTTTTGAAGTGTCGTTTTCGGTCTTTTAAGGATTCCAGTGTCCGTGTCCCATTAACATTACCTAATGACTTCAAGTAACCCCACAGGAAAAAGTCTGGAGCGGTTAAGTCGGGCGATCGAGGAGGCCCGACAAAATCGACATTGTTTCGAAATTAGGCGACCGAGAAATAAAGAAATCGTTAATCGGGCTGTGTGCGCTAAGCCGCTGTCCTGGTGAAACCAATAGTTGTCCATGTCGTTAGCAGTCAGTTTTGTTATGACAAAATCCGTTATCATGACCCCCATGTCTACTTCAACGCCGCCTTCGAAGAAGAATGGTCCAACTATTTTTTCCGTACAAATTTTGGACCAAGCGCTTTGTGTTGTTCCATGGCACAAAATAGGGCTGGCTGTCATAAGCTGATCTGAAAACAAAAGAAAAATTTTTTGTACTAATTTTATTTCAATATTTTTTTAGAATCAATGCAAATGCGATTGCCATCAACAAGTCGAGTTGTTACTACAGAATGCTTTAAAGGATAAGAAAGAAATACGTGAACAGGAACTTAAATTGACTAAACTGGAAGGGTTGACAGATAGGATGAAGGATAAAGACCAAATAATTGCTGCCATGCAACTGTCCATCGAGAGTTGTCAGTCATCTAAGAAGTTGATGGAAGTTAACACGTTGGAATACAAAGACAAGCTGAGCAAATATGAAGCCCTTACTAAGGAAAATCATGACCAATTGGATAACTTTTTGGGCGTAATAAAGGAAAAGGAAAACACTATAATCAAGGAGAAGGAGATCTGCCAATTGCAAATAAATGATCTTAAAGCAACTATCACCAATTTGGAATCGAGAATTAAGGAGAAAGATGATCAACTAGCTACGTGCACTCCACAAATTGCTGATGAAAGCAATTCTTATATGTTACCTATTAATGGCGGCAACTTCATTATTAGAGTTGTCTACATACCAGGTTGCAATCCTTTTGATGCAAGCTTTGAAGATCGTGGTCATGGATCGCGGTGGATGGTCATTCAGCGACGCTTGAATGGGAGCGTTGACTTTGAAAATCAAACTTTTGATGCTTACGTTAATGGTTTCGGTGACCCAAGTAGCGAATATTGGCTTGGTCTAGAAAAAATGCATTTAATTACAGCATCCGCACAATATGAATTGTATATTGAAGTTGTTGTTGCGAATCAAACTCATTATGCTCGGTATGATCACTTCATTATTGGAAAGTTGATAGGTGAAGGGTACTGCATAAAATCACTCGGTGAATACACAGGAAATGTTGGGGATGTGATGCGTTGTCATGAGAAATTCCGATTTCGTTCCGGTTGGTGGAGTCATGCTGCTGGTCATTTATCCTGGTTAGTAAGCAACAAGCACTTTGAATACTATGTATCATATTCTATATTGTTTTTTGTGTGTTTCTTAAATTTTCAGTAATTTAAACGATACATTTGGTAATTCCGTTAAAATATTAATACGACGAAAGCGACAACTCATGGGCGCAGTCAGCTTTCAATAAAGGGGTGCAAAGGCGTGCCCACCGCTGCTCTAGAATGTGCCAGGGGAACAAGGGTATAAGTATAAGATGCTACTTAAGAACTTTCCGAACCAAATTTTCTTAAAATATTCCACCGTCAGCTGGGGATGTTCCTATCTCATGCTGTTCCAAGCTATTTTTTGGGTCCACCACTAAAAGTTGTTTATTCATTTAAAGATAAAGATTTAAAAAGAAACCATGGATGACCGCTGCCACTTTTAAGCATGATAATCATCATAATTTGCGATTCATCGAAGGACATTTTTTTGTAATTTGGTCAGACTGTAAATTTTAGTGGTACCTACCTGGAATAACGTGGATTATTTTTAATACGAATGTGAATCAGCCATTGGCCCAACGATTGTATTGTATTGACCTGTGGAAGAAATGTAAATTAATTAAAATAAAAAAAACACTACATTATTTTGGTTTAGCTCACCTGGTGTGGTCACCTTGATCATTCTGATAAATTCGTCCAAATCGCATATTAATCAGTTGTTTTCTAACAACTCGGATATGCATCGAGCTATTATGTCCTGCTGCTGTTAAACACCGGCCAACACAATGGTTAAATTTACAGAGTTTATATTTTTCTTTCTATTATTGATGACATGTTTCTTCATCGTTACGGTTAGATGGACTCCAGTGTGATCTGTCTAATAGCCGATTTCCACTTTCGCATCCGCAACAGCTGATCTCGTCTGTTTGTTTACCTTTGCGCATCAATCAAAATGAATTAAAGTGACTTTGTTTTGCTAAATACAATTGAAAAGCAACAATTGCAGCTTATGCAGTTAATAAAAAGGTCTTGCACGTGATGCACGAGTGTGCTGTGAAGAGCGTTGCGTACGAGGAGTTCCACCCACTTAATATTTGGCATTTGCAAGCTAGACACAATTACATTAGTATTCCAGTTTTGACTTCTTCATTATTTCTAGCCGGTTCCTTTTGAAAGATACATGATTTTCAAGAAATTCTTTCCTGTAGATGATAAACATTTCAGATTTTATACGCTGTTTACACTGCGGTCGGCCATACAAAATTATGGCAGTTTACTTTGAATTTGTGCCAGATTTTGGTTCGCCGACCTGGGTACTCGTCGTAGCCGTGACCGTGGCCGTTGTCATCACCTTCGGCTTAATCTGGCTGGATTCGGCTGTGGCCTACACCGGCTCAAGCTCCTCATCAAACTCTGTGGTCTCACGGATTAGCTCCAGAGGCGTCAACAGCTGGCGTAGATATCACAGGTCTCATTATAGGCCTAAACATGATGGCCAACTCCTGTAACGATTTTAATGTCCACCGTTTTTCTGCCCCGTTGGAATTTAATCATCTCGTCCGAAGAGGAGCCGATTCAAGAGCGAAAGCCGTATATGAAATGTGATGGGTCTATCTCAACGCACATCTTTGTTGCGATTGATCATAGAGTGCTTGGTCCAGCAGAAGGATTGGATCATGGAGTGAAATGCGGATTCGCCAGAGGGTTGCTGTGAATTGCATTGATGTCCCCCTCAACTGTGCTATGGAATTCACTCATTATGACTTATTTGATGACGTTTGCAATGGTTCCCATTCCCTTTAAATGGCGATTTATCAGATTTTCCAAAAGCATTTCATCCTCTCTAGACAAGCTTTCAATTATATCCATTGTTAATTTCCATTTTAACACCGAAATTCCAATTAAATTTTAAGTAAACAAAAAACAGCTGATTGACGTTTGCGACTATTTGCGACTGTTCGCTCAATGTAAAACCTAAAACCCCACTGGATCGCTTGTCCGTCGCTCTTTTTACGCTTGGCTCATCAGCAGAATTGTGATCGATTGGGAAGCTATTTGGATTATCCAAATTCAGATGGTCTAATTTTATTCCCTGGCCCACACAATTTGCATGCTCCTTTATGAAACAAATATGAATGACATTATCAAGTAATAAACCATTTGCAAATAATTGCATCTCTACCTGTACTTTTTGGACAGCATTTAAAAACTTCATATAAATAAATCAACAATATTTAAACAAATTAAAATTCCGCCAATTGTTGTGCCAGCTGGTTTTGTTATCAAAATGTCATCGATATCGGTTCTTATCGATACTCATCGTATAAATATGAAAAAACAAGTTGGCAGAACCAGCGTTCAAAGTGGACGCAACTTATTACCACCCCCCTCACCACCCCCCTCACCGACCCACTCAACGGACCCCTCGGCAATCAACTGATTTTTTTTTAGATGGAGTTTAACACGCGTTTGCCGATAAGTGGATGCGATCGTGGACAGCTGTAGTAGAAACGCACTATAAACAGATTTTGAATATCAGTAACGGTTCCTTTGGATGTGCGATCACATTTTGGTCACTGCGACTGAATCACAGGAACGGTGAGATTGCTTATCACTATTGGTAATAGTCAGATGTTCATTTACTTATGCATTTCTTTGGAAAAACCCGGGGACTAACAAAAATTGTGTTGATTGTAATTGAAGAGTGAAGTTTCTATTCAGCGTCATTAAAAAATCAGCTTAGTCTTGACATTCCTTTGAGTAAAACTCACAACATTCAGATCAAAACAATTTCTAATCCATAATGGAAAATGTCTCTGACTTGAAAGAGGCCTTATCTTCGGTGAGTAATAATTGCATATAATAAAAAAATGTACATACATATGTATCTATACAGGGCCAATTAAACCTTCGGGATGGTTTTAGGTAGTTGCTGGTAGTTGGGAAATGATTTTTTTGATTTGAATAGCTGTGACAAATTACATATATCGGGTAAATGGTCGGGGCCAGATCAAATGTCGAAATGTGCATGCTTTTCTGCATTTTCCATCACTTTTCGAAGTGTTTCGGTCTTTTAAGGCTTGCAGTGTCCGTGTCTCATTGACTTCAAGTAACCTTACAGGAAAAAGTCTGAAGGGGTTTAGTCAGGCGATCGAGGAGGCCCGACAAAATCGACATTGTTTTGATTTTAGACGACCGAGAAATAAAGAAATCGTTAATCGGGCTGTGTGCGCTGAGCCGCTGTCCTGGTGAAACCAATAGTTGTCCATGTCGTTAGCAGTCAGTTTTGCTATGACAAAATCCGTTATCAAGACCCCCATGTCTACCTTAACGCCGCCTTCGAAGAAGAACGGTCCAACTGTTCATTCCGTACAAATTTTGGACCATAAGCCGATCTGAAAACATAAGAAAATTTTTTGTACTAATTTTATTTCAATATTTTTTTAGAATCAATGCAAATGCGATTGCCATCAACAAGTCGAGTTGTTACTACAGAAGGCTTTAAAGGATAAGAAAGAAATACGTGAACAGGAACTTAAATTGACTAAACTGGAAGGTTTGACCGATAAGATCAAGGATAAAGACCAAATAATTGGTGCCATGCAATTGTCCATAGACCTTTATAAAAATATTATTGAGCCATCATTGAAGTTGATGGAAGTTTTTTCATTGGAAAATATTAGCAAATATGAAGCCCTTATTAAGGAAAATCAAGTCCAATTGGATAACTTGCAGGGCGTAATAAAGGAAAAGGAAAACACAATAATCAAGGAGAAGGAGAACTGCCAATTGCAAATAAATGATCTTAAAGCAACTATCACCAATTTGGAATCGAGAATTAAGGAGAAAGATGATCTAGCTACGTGCACTCCACAAATTGCTGATGAAAGCAATTCTTATATGATACCTATTAATGGCGGCAACTTCATTACAAGACTTGCCGTCGTAGCAGGTTGCAATCCTTTTGTTGCAAGCTTTGAAAAGCGTGGTGATGGACCGTGGTGGATGGTCATTCAGCGACGCTTTGATGGGGGCGTTGAATTTAAAAATCAAACTTTTGATGCTTACGTTAATGGTTTCGGTGATCTACGTGGCGAGTATTGGCTTGGTCTAGAAAAAATGCATTTATTTACAGCATCCGCACAATATGAATTGTATATTGAACTTGTTGGCCCTGCGAATCAAACTCAATATTTTCGCTATGATCACTTCATTATTGGAAACAGTAGTGAAGGGTATTGCATAAAATCACTCGGTAAACACACAGGAAATGATGGGGATGTGATGCGTTGTCATGAGGAATTCCGATTTCGTTCCGGTTGGTGGAGTCATGATGCACGTTATTTATCCTGGTTAGTAAGCAACAAGCACTTTGATTACTATATATCATATTCTATATTAATTGTTTTGTTTTTTAAATTTTCAGTAATCTAAACGGTAAATATTTGAGCGGTATTATGTCGCTTAATTGTATGTCTCTTAAGTCCGTTAAAATGTTAATACGACGAAAGCGATACTGAATATATTGTTTCCAAACCATTTAAATAATTTATGTGAAATATTGGATTATTTTATTAAAAGCAGCCTTTTATTTTAAAGTGTTTTCAATTAGGAACCAGGAATGCACATCGCTCGGAATTAAGGACTGATTCCCTTTAGTTTACCATATGCTTTTATCTCCTTAAAAAAAAAACACAAAATTAACATTCTAGCTTGGACCATGGACAACTCATAGGCGCAGTCAGCTTTCAATAAAGGGGTGCAAAGGCGTGTCCACCGCTGCTCTAGAATGTGCCAGTGGAATAAAGGGCCAACGAGCGTTTTTGATTATTGGTAGCAAAAAAGAAAAAAAACAATCACATTTGTATTTGAAATTTTTTGTATTTGTCTATTTAAACTCGCTTGGGACATGCGCCGAATCTGTAAACCACCTGATGATCATATAATTGGCCCGGATTCACAATGATTGAGGGAAACGCAGACTGATTCATCGCATCGGGGTACTTTTGCGTGGACAGACAGAACGATCCGTGTCGCACATAATGCGCTCCAGCCTTGCCTATATTGGCCACATCGCCGCAATCCTCATCGGGCAAATTGTTGGCCGTATAAAAATGAACAGCCGGCTGATTGCTATGCACCTCCATATAACGTCCGCTGCAGGGATGTACCGCCCTGGCCACCAATTGGACACGATTTGGTGGCACATCCACACAGAAGCTGTTATCAAATCCCCTGAGCGGGCACTCAGCTACCTTATTAAGGCGTTTACCCAGATTCGCCAAGCTACCAAAATCATAGGGCGTATTACGTATGCGCATAAGTTTTCCCGTAGGCAACTGTTCCAGATCAGTATCCACAATTTGTGCGGCCTTAATCATCACCATATGCTGATAGAGAGCTTCTTTACCGGCACCATGTCCCGCTAAATTGAAAAAGGTATTGTTGCTCATATTTATGCAAGTGGTGGCCTTGGCTCTTGCCTCGATTCTCATGCCAAAGCAGCCCGTCTCGTTCAGCGAGAAATTGATATTGGTGGTCACCTCGCCCGGATAGCCCTCATGACCATCGGGTGAAATATGCTGTATGGTCACACCGTCCTTATGGATGCCCACCACATCCCACAGCACGCTATCGAAGCCCACAAAGCCACCGTTCAAGTGAAAGCGATCCTTAAAGTTGCGACTTACGCTCACGTCCTTGCCGCATAGCTTAAAACGCCCTCGTGCCACTCGATTCGCCACCCGTCCCAAAGTGGCTCCTATATAAGACGGCTGATTGCGATAATACCCAGACACATCATCATAGCCCAGACAGACATCTTCAATTTTGCCATTGCCATCGGGTACCTTAACACTTTGTATGGTGGCGCCCAGAGTTAGCACCGAAACGGACATACCACGATCTGTGCTCATGGTAAAACGACGCACCCGATCGGTCTTCTGTAACAAGGGATTTACGGCTATGCCAAACATATCCTCAATTACCCGGACCATTTTGAGATGTACCTAAAATTTTGAATTTTTTTGGGCTTGAAAAAGTCGAAAAGAGAGTTTCAAAAGATCTAGACAGAGGATTATTTGGTAACAGACTCAAGGCTTACTGAAATTGTTTAATCATCTTTTCAAACATGCTGTTATTTATTTTAATAAGGCTATTCACACTGGCCGCAGCTCCGAAAAAAGATGCTTGTAACGCATAAAAGGAAGCATTTCCGACCACATAAAGAATATATATTCTTGTATATTCCGAACCGGCCGGATCGGATGACTATAGCATATAGCTCTGCCATAGGAATTATCGGTCGAAAAGTAGTTTTAGTTCAAAAAACTTTTTTGTATAAGTTTTCTATGCTTTTACATAATTCCACCAAGTTTGAAGAAAATCGGTCAACTATATAGTGTAGCTGCCATATAAAATATAGTTCTGAAAACAAGTCTTAGTAGGAAAAACCTTTTTTGTTTTCAATGATATCGCTGTTACTGGATAATATTATATGCTACCACACAATTATGCCAAGTTTTATCCAAATCGAATGACTATAGCATATAGCTGCCATAGGAACGATCGGTCGAAAAAGTAGTTCTAGTGAGAAAAACTTTTTTGTTTTCAATAGTAGCGTCTTTATAATTTTCAGTTATGAATTTGATTGGTTTCCACACAAGAGAGTTTCGTCAAAATCTGAATCTATGGTATAGTTGCCATATAACAAACAGGCAAGCATGTGGTCAAAGTAGTGGCGCCATCTACTGCTGAGTTTGGGAAATAACTCAGCTAAGAATGTTCGACGAAAATCATTTGAAACCTTAATTTATATAAATTATACAAGCTACAAGGGTATTTAAACTTCGGTCGAGCCGAAGTTAGCTTTCCTCTATTTCTGTTCATAGGAAACTCTCAAACTCACAATATAGAAGCTACAGCGCAGCTTTCATTGGTGTAACCATATAATTCGTAGATGGTTATTGTTTCCGAGCGCTTTTGGCAATACTTTTGCTACCAAACTGAGTAGTAGTAGCTGACATATGTTGTTAAAGCTGCGGGTTTGATGTGAACGCATGCTGCATGTTTTTGCAGCTTCGACAATGCTACGCCCAACTTATAGATCAAAGTTACAATTTAACTAATACATAATTATTAAATATTTTCTAGGAAACACATTAAAATCTTAAAGTTAAAATCCTAACTCTTAAGTACACACATACAGCAAATCCAACATACAAATAACATAAAACATATGAAATTATTAATCACTACAATATAAGTTATTAAAGAAGTAACAGTAAGTTGTAAAAAATTTAGATCTAAGGTAACTAAATTGCAAATAAATATGTTTTTAAAAAGAAGAAAAAAATGCTACGCCCAGTGTGAAAAGGCTATTAGCTAGGTTTTTATCCATGGGCGCAGCAGGTTGTTGCTGCCACTTGACTTTTCGATAACATCTCGATAGTAAATCTAGCCTTTTAGCGGAAAATAAGCACTCTGCGCAAATCAATGTTCAAAACAACAACAATTTCGTGCACTTTGTTGGTCATTGCACATTGGGCAGGATTTGGGTTTTGCACAAATAGGACCACGCCACATGGCGTATGCGTAGTTTAATTTATAAGTTTCAAGTTTTTTATAAGATAGCCACTGGACAAATAATGATTTCGACCTTATTTCGTAATTATAGAAGACTTTTTTGTTTTTATTCAATTTGTGTTTTGGTTTCAATACAATTGTATAGACTTTAACACTTTTAGATGAGCACGGTTGTCAGATTTAATTTGTACTAACCCGCTCAGTGTGAGCGTGCTATCTTTTATTAAGAATTTATCATCCCTTAACTTCTAACTTAACTAAGGCAGAACTTGTTAGATGGCTGCGTTTGTATAAATATAAAAATGCATTCGTGTGAATTCTCTCAATCTCTTGGCGTGTGTGCTTATAATTTTTCGCACAAGAGAAAGGGACCTACAGTTTAACGCCGAATCCGAACGGCAATAATTAGAGAATTTGCTTTTTCATTGCTAGTTACTTCACAGCTGGCGCCAGTAGCTGAGTAGCTGGGTGAAGGTGATCGGGTGTGTAAAAGCTTTTTTCTAAAGAAAGAAAAAACTTTTTATATTAGATGGTCCGAGGCGGGATTGAACCCACAACCTCCCGCACCAGCCGGCACACATACGACTGGTACGCCACGACCGATCACAGACAGAGTATTGGTACAGAGTATAACAGCATAAAAGTCATTTGAAATCAACTGTGCGTCCCTTGGATTTCAAACCGCCAACAATTTTAATTTTTGTTCCGCAAATTTCAGTGGCGCTATTTATATTGGCAGATGGTGGAATTCGTTCTTGAGAATTACAAGAAAGCAAACAGTCGTAAATGATTTCAATACAAGTGTATCTTATTCAATACAAGTAACCAATTTGATGCGTAGCACCAGTTGCGAGGCGTGGCTCAGTCGTCTATCGCGACGTTCTGTGTGAAAATGCCGTGAGCCGTGAGTTCGAGTCCCCGTAGAGCACTATGGTCCGAGAGGCCGATTTTTTGGCATAAAGTTTAAATTTTTATGTTAATGTATTGTATTTTTTATTTTAAATTCTTAAAGTTAATACATCATACATACAAAAACTTATAAAATAAAGCTTTAAAAGCTTCAGTGAATCTTTTTACGAGCTTTCAAAAGAACACAATCGATCAGCTGCTTAGGATTAAGAAATTGCCGCCAAATTACTTTGTTTACGTTTGTGCGTGAAAATAAAAATTCTCTGTCCTAACAAACTCAAATTAGTAATGGAAATTGAAGATCAAGGTGTGTAGAATTCACTGTATTTAGTGCATTTATGTGTAGTCTTAGACTTCGTGATGTGTTTATTGTCCAATATATGTGTATTTTTGTAGGAAATTAACATGCGTCCCCTGTGTTTCGTGGAATAAAACTAACGACCCAACGTTTGCCGACAAAAACTAAGTACGTCAACTTGTACAAATAAATGTCGTTTTTCATCGCTAATTAACACATTTTCCCCGTTCGTCCCCCTTTTCTCACAATTCAACAATATTCAGGAACGTTCGAGTTTCGTCTTAGCGATCTCTTCAATATTTGGCGCAGCAACAATCGCAAAATATCATTTGTGTCAGATTGGATCTAAAAAAAAATTAGCAATTACCACGTAGAAGATGACAAAAGATTAGAAATAAACATGTCTTCAAGCAATTTCCGGATAGTTCTGAACTCAATTTAATTTGCAGTTATGGTTTTGATGGATCAACTGGACAAAGTGCATACAAGCAGAAGTTTGAAACTAAAACACCTGACGTACAGCTTTCAGATCACTCTTTGTTTGTTACTTCTGTTATACCCATAAAAATGATTGACTCATTTCAGCGAAACATCTGGGTTAACAGAACACCGCAGTCCATTCGATTTTGCAGGCCGCTAAAAATTAAATTTGTAAAAGAAACCACTGATCACATAATTATGGAAAAAAATCAGTTAGACTTTCAAATAGACAATCTGAAAACGTTTTCTTATAAACTGGAGGAGGGTGATGACATAGCAGTAACATTTAAAATGCATATGACACTCATTGATGGGAAAGTACTAAACGTACTGACTGGTACTAAATCAACTCAATGTTGTCCAATTTGTGGTGTCACCCCAACAAAAGTACTGGAAACCAACGATTTTAGTTCAAAAACCTTTGCTCCCAAGCTTGAAGCTCTAAAATTTGGGGTAAGTCCTCTACATGCTTGGATCAGGTTTCTAGAATTTGTCCTGAGCATATCATACAGAATGGAAATACAAAAATGGCATATAAAAGGTGATGACAAGATTAAAATGAGTGAACGCAAAAAATATATTCAGGAAAAGATTTGGAATGACATGGGTCTTCGAATAAGTATGCCGAAGCAGAATGGCAGTGGCAACAGCAATGATGGTAATACAGCAAGAAGAGCTTTTACAAAATGTCAACAACTATCATCCATAACTTGCTTTGACGAAACCCTTTTAAATAATCTTCACATTATATTAATAGCAATTTCCTGTAACCACTATATAAACTCTAAAAATTTTCGGACTTTTTGTGAGAAAACATTTTACTTATATATGCACAAATACCCGTGGTACCCAATGTCACCAACAATTCACAAAACATTAGTCCACGGGTTTCAAATAAATAATTCGACGTTGGTTCCACTAGGATCCTTAGGCGAAAATGCTTCAGAAGCACGGAATAAGATCTACAAGAAAGACCGACTCTCACACGCAAGGAAAAATAGTCGAATCAATACTATGACTGACCTTTTCCACAGGGCGATAGATTCCTCGGATCCATTACTATCTAGTGTCTGTTTAAAGCAAAGAGAAAGAAAAAACACAAAAAAATCTCTTCCCAAAGAAGTATTAAGTCTTTTGGAGTTGGCGTCTACAGAAAATAAAAACCCAAATGAAAAAGAATTGGTCGTGCCATCTGATTCTGATTCTGATGAGGACCTAAATGAAGGATGCTCTATAGTACTAGAAGAAGAAGAAGAAGATGACATTTAAAACAAAAACCAATTTATTAATGAATATACACTCCATATATGTAAGATATTTAAGTCATTCCTAAAAATAATGTAGCTAACTTGTCTGAAATCATAGTTATACTCAATTTATAATAATACTAGGAATTGGTTTGTATGGGAGGCAAAAGAGGGCGTGGGCGCACAGACTTAAAAAATTGTTTGCATACTCTTATTTAAAAAAAAAATTTTTGGACAAAGTTTGGGGTTTGTAAGTTAATTTTTAGAGTTTATGCCAAAAAAATCGACTTTTGGACCATAGTGCAGAGTAAGTAAAAGTTTTTTCACTTAAAAAAATTTAATTCGTTGTTTTCCGGTATAATATAAATAATAAATATAACAATAAATATAGCAGCGAGCAAACATTTGAATTTTTATACCCGTTACTCGTAGAGTAAAAGGGTCTACTAAAGTCGTGCAAATGTATGTAACAGGCAGAAGGAATCATTTCCGACCATATAAAGTATATATATTCTTGATCAGCATCAACAGCCGAGTCGATATAGCCATGTCCGTCTGTCCGTCTGTCCGTCTGTCCGTCCGTCCGTCCGTCCGTCCGTCCGTCCGTCCGTCTGTCTGTATGAACACCTAGATCTCAGAGACTAGAAGAGCTAGAGCAACCAAATTTGAAATGTAGACTCCTATTGTCTGCACGCAGATCAAGTTTATTTTCAATTTTTGCCACGCCCCCTCACGCCCCCGCAATTTGGAAAAAACGTCATATCTCCTACAGTTTTGATGAAAGATGGTTCGTACTTTCTAGAGATATCTAGTTCTTAAAATTATTTATCGATTTGCTGAATGATAAAGATCGGATGAACGATACTCAAGTTATGAGCAAAAAACGATCAGTTAACACCCACCACCCACCCCACTCATAACCTAAGCATTGCGTTCAGCAGCAATCTTAGTGAGAGAGAGAGAGAGAGAGAGAGAGAGACGAGTTAAAAAATGTTGCATACTTTTCGGCTGACCCACCTCAGGCATACAGTAAGGCTATTAAACATTTGTTTCCATGAGTAACGGGTATATCGAAGTCGGTTAGAGCCGACTTTAACTTACGCTCTCGTTTTCTATATAAACAAAAAATAAAAGTGCAGACATTTTGATTTTAAATGGAAAAACTAATGGGCGAAAATCAAAGACGGAAATTGGTGAATTTACCAATGAAAAATGTTGCATTTACCAACGTTTTTTTTTTTGTGTGTATTACATAAGGTGACATGTTTAAGACATAGGCGACAAAGGCTAACGATTTAATGTTACAAAGAATGATAGGTTTATGATATGTAACGCAAGGACTCTCATGTTCAAGTTTGAACAACAATTGATTAATTACCAAAATTTTCTTCTAGCCTAGTACTGAGGGCGTTCGAATTTTCCTTCAAGAAATTAGCTAGATATTCCTTTTGTGGAATGTAAAAGGCAGTGGGGCCAGATAACCTAAAAAAAATACAAAAAACCGAAAATAAATAAAATGGGCAGCTGGTTTGTACTTTGACTTAACTAAAATATTTATATTAAGTGAGGCCCAATACACAACATGGAGGATGTGGCAATTTCTGCTATTATAATGAATAAAAAAAAAAATTCACTTTGCTGTGTCACCCGAATAGAGCTAAAAATAATTGTAGCATCCTACTGCGCTTTCCACAACTACATGATGCGCACAGGACCTAAAGAAGACGCTTCGACAGCAGACAGCCCACCACACACAACGGTCGAACCAGCCCCAAACATGTGCGGAATACAATTAGAAATTTTGTCAACTCTGAGATCCGGTCTGTAACTTGGCAAAATGATGCTGCTGGTGTTACCAATATTCCAATTTTTTTTTCATTTTTTATAATATTCTTATCATATCAATATAATATATTATATAATATTATATTATTCATTATTTTGATTATTTTATTGTTTATTTTTCTGTGTGAGCCTCTACTGACTCAAAAATGAAAATTGTAATTTGCACCTCCATCTTAGTGGCCACGTCGGAGGGCAACTGGCTTAGCAAAGGGAAGATTAGTCGGGTTAAGTCCTTTTCCTCTTTTTTTTTCAAAAAATTATTACACCATTCTCAACAACTCATCGGATACTAAGGCCTGTTCCTCCTTCCGCTTTTCGGTCTGTTTTGCATATCTTCGCATACGACGGTAATGTAGAGTTTGTAGAGTGAAACTCTAAAATGACTTCGGAAAACATGCTCTCCTCATTGGGCTGGATTGATATTGCAGAGCTGGTGACCGAAAAGACTTATTAGTTACATATTAGGCAGGAAAGCCATTTGGTCAGCGAACTGCCAATCAACACATTCGCCGAATCTTTTTTGCTCCAGCTCAACGCCTCTCGCACTGCCGTTTTTTGTTTTTTGGCTTTACCGCGGTAGTAAAGGAGACTCTCTCAAAGTGAGATCCAAGCGCCTTTACACTCGCCCGCTGAAAAGAAAGAAAGGAATTTAATTTTACTTCCAAGAACAACACTGGCAGCTGCACTGATACCAAGGAGTAGGAGCCAGCCACATCAAGTAATACTTACCTCCCAACTGGACACCAACAGCTTCCCAAGCACTTTTTGTAAATGCGGTGTCCAGGTGCTTCCCACAAACATGCATTTTTTCCACAGCATCAATTAATGCGATTTTGTCGTCATTATTAAAATTTTGCAGACGCTGTCCAAAGTAATAGTCATTGTCGAAGAAAGCCATTTTAAGTGCTTTAACTTAAAAGTGAAGATAGTTCTTTTGCACTTGGGCCATTTTTATACTCAGTTATGTATTTGGCGTGTAAAATTTGCGATTTTTTTGTTATTATACTATTTTTGTCTCAACGCTTATATTTTCCATGTTGTTTGGTTCAAAAATGCAACCTGAGATCTCTTTTTCTTGGGCAAAGTTGGGCAAAAAGTGGAAAAACCAAGTTGAAGGGCACACTTTCAAGAACACTTTACCTTATTTACATTTTGGCCGAAAGTTAAAATTTAACAAATTTAACACAACTTCTTATTATTATCTACATTTAACTGTATTTTCCATATTTTACACAAATTAATTGTTCACCAGCAGCCGAGATCTTTTATAGCAAAGTTGAGATAAAATTTCCAGCTTTTTTAGTTAAAGAAACAGTTACCCTTGTAAAAGTCACGGATGCACTCCAAAAAGTTTTTTTTATACTCTGTACCGAAGGTACATAGAGTATATTAAGTTTGTGCAAATGGTATGTAACAGGGAGAAGGAATCGTTTCCGAGCCTATAAAGTATATATATTCTTGATCAGCATCAACAGCCGATTCGATATAGCCATGTCCGTCTGTCCGTCTATCTGTCTGTCCGTCCGTCCGTAAGAACGAAGAGATCTCTGAGATGGTAAGAGATAGAGGTTTGACATGTATGGGGCATATAATTTCTTATACTTACTTGTTTATTTTCAATTTTTGCCACGCCCCCTCCCGCCCCCGCAATTTGGAAAAAACGTCATATCTCCTACAGTTTTGAAGATAGATCGTTCGTACCTTCTAGAGAACCCTTGTAAACAACATTATTTATCGATGATAAAGATCGGATGAACGATACTCAAGTTATGAGCAAAAAACGGCCAGTAAACACCCCACACCCCCCCCCACCCATCACCACAGCATTCTATTGAACGGCAATCTTAGTGAGAGAGAGAGAGAGAGAGAGAGAGAGAGAGTGAAACTTAGAGATGAGCGCGTATAACTCGTGAGCAAATGCGAGCTGCGACGTTAAGGGTACAGAGTATGTTACAGTCGGGCTTGACCGACTTTCTTTCTTGTTTTTTTTTTTTAATTGTGGCATTTAAACTATTCACTTTTAGAATATATAGCTAATATCAGAGAATATTGTCATCAAAAAATCGACTTTATGCCAAAATTTTGGCCATCCAGCCGTCCAGCCCAGTGCATTGGAGAGATTACTTTAGCGCAGGGGCCAGCAAGTCACACATGCTCATATTGGCGTTGCGTGTGCGTATTTGGCCTCTCTCACGAAGTTTATTTCGCACTGCTTTGTTGTTGCGAAAGATAGCAGTATAAGCTCGTATACTGTCGGTGTGTCGACGTCGCTGCCGCGGAGAGTTTTCGTATGCACAGAAGATGAGGAAGAAGAACGACAAATACACAAACAGAGACAAACAAATGTTCTGCCGTCTCTTTCTATCTCACAGGCATACATCTACTGGCCCTTAGCAGATGCTGACGGCTTCACCTTGTTAATTCCATCATGATAGGGACGTGCCGGCCCCTGCTTTACCGTAATGTTGTTTGATTTTGTATTATTATTGAACTGTGTTTGTGCTAGACTTTTCCAGTCATTTCGTTAGCTGTCAGTTCGTCATATTTGTATATTTATTATTATATATTTATCATCATGGCTAAACATCACGACTCGAAAGCCAAAATACAGCCTCGCATGGAGAGCGATACGCTGGGTACCTTGGAAGTGCCTGGTGATCGTTACTATGGTGCTCAGACCATGCGTTGCTCACTAAATTTTCCCATTGGCGGCGAGGAAGAGCGCATGCCGGTGAGTAAAATTGATCCTCCATTATCTTTCGACTTCTCTGCCATTATTTCTGCATACAGAAACCCATTGTCCAGGCTATGGGTATACTTAAAAAAGCTGCCGCCGAAGTAAATAAAGAGTTTGGCTTAGATTCCAAAGTTAGTTCGGCCATAGCAAGTGCCGCCGATGAGGTCATCTCGGGCAAACTCTATGACGAGGGACACTTTCCTTTGCCCATTTGGCAGACAGGTTCGGGTACCCAGACCAATATGAATGTCAATGAGGTGATAAGTAATCGTGCCATCGAAATTATGGGCGGCAAGGTGGGATCCAAAGATCCCGTGCATCCCAATGATCATGTGAATAAATCGCAGAGCTCCAACGATACCTTTCCCTCGGCCATACACATTGCGGTGGGCATGGAGCTAGAGGAACGATTGAAGCCTGCTCTGACTCTGTTGCGTAATAGTTTGAAGCAAAAATCTTCCGAATGGAAAGACATCATCAAGATAGGACGCACCCATACTCAGGATGCTGTTCCGTTGACTTTGGGTCAGGAGTTTAGCGGTTATACCCAACAGTTGAATAATAGTCTGGAACGCTTGGCTGCCGTCATGCCGCATGTGTTCCAATTGGCACTGGGTGGCACTGCTGTCGGTACGGGCTTGAATACCCGTAAAGGATTTGCGGAAAAGTGTTCACATCGCATAGCTCAGATGACTTCGCTGCCCTTTGTGACGGCACCGAACTTCTTTGAGGCTTTGGGCAGTCGCGATGCCATGGTGGAGGTGCATGGAGCTTTGAATACGATTGCTGTGAGCGTCATGAAGATAGCGAATGATATACGTTTCTTGGGTTCGGGACCACGTTGTGGTTTGGGTGAACTTTCGCTGCCCGAAAATGAGCCGGGTAGCTCCATTATGCCAGGCAAGGTGAATCCCACCCAATGTGAAGCGATGACTATGATTTGCGCCCAGGTGATGGGTAATCATGTGGCTGTTAGTGTGGGTGGTTCAAATGGACATTTCGAGCTGAACGTATTCAAGCCACTGATTGCCTCAAATGTGTTGCGTTCGATTAAGTTGCTCAGTAAGTCCCAAGTAATCTTCAAGTGAATTTCCTAAAATTGAATTCCTTTAAAGCTGATGGCTGCACTTGCTTTGCCAACAACTGTGTGAAAGGTATCAAGGCCAATAAGGATAAGATTAAGCAAATAATGAATGAATCTCTTATGCTTGTGACGGCGCTTAATCCACATATTGGTTATGACAAGGCTGCCGCAATAGCCAAGGAGGCGCATAAGAATGGCACCACGCTTAAGGAAGAGTGCCTTAAGGCTGGCATTTCGGAAAAGGACTTTGATGATTGGGTGCGACCTGAAAAGATGCTGGGTCCTAGTTAATGTTAATGTGTAATGCCACTTTATTCAATGTTCAAAGCTGTATGATCAAATGAATAGTTTAAATCTTGTGCAAAAGTATGAGTAATTAGTTGGTCTGTAAGTGAGTCTTACGAAGCGTATCTTGGATTTTTTTTCAAACTTTGAAGTAATTGGAGGAAATTCCAGGAAAAGTTTTAAGTTTACAACTACCAAAACCATCACATTATATTTTTCTTTTATTTGTACAAAAAATGTTTCAGTGTATGTCACCAATTTCCATTTTCGAAATCTTTGTTCATCACTCTATCACTGGCAATTTATTTCACGTCTCTAGCTACTCTGGTTCCCAAGCTATTCCATTTTATAAAAAGGCTTATAAAAAAAGTATTTTTGACGATATCTCAAGGACGTGGCAAGGACCAGAGTCCGGCACGTCCCTTTCTAAAGTGTATACAACAGAGCTCTGTGGCAGCGACGTCGACACACCGGCATTATAAGATCATATACTGCTCCCTTTTGCAACAA
The DNA here is from genome assembly GCA_037044535.1 of Lordiphosa magnipectinata. Lineage (NCBI taxonomy): Eukaryota > Metazoa > Arthropoda > Insecta > Diptera > Drosophilidae > Lordiphosa > Lordiphosa magnipectinata. The sequence continues at coordinate 65,703 of JBAMBO010003103.1, forward strand.
CAAAGAAGTGCTATACGAGCGCGCTCTTGCGTGGCTAAACACACACACGCAACGCGAAAATGATCATGTGTGTTTAGCTGGCCCCTGGTCTAGACCAGAGTTCCCCAGCGATAGCCCATGGGGCACGCCAATTTACACCGAATGCTTGCCGAAGTCATGCATCACTGCGTGTTAGAGAGAGACACAGTCCCATTTTCGCGCTCTCTGCTTGGGGAACCCTGGTCTACACCCTTTATACTTATATTGGTGTACAAAAAAGTTTTAAGTTTGACGCTTTATTGTGCAAAAATTTGTTATAAATTCATTTATTAAAGTATTGTCCATCGCTAGCCACTACTTTTTCCCATCTTTCTGCCAATTTACGGAAACCATCTCGAAAAAATGATGCGCCTTTTGATACGATCCACGAATCGATCCAATTTTGGAGTTCTTCAAAAGAGCGAAAGTGCTGATCCTCAAGGGCGTGCGTCATCGACGAAAACAAATCGTAGTCGGAAGGGGCCTTGTCTGGGCCATACGGCGGCTGGGGTAGAACATCCCATTTCAGCGTTTCAAGGAAAATTTTGACCTGCTGCGCAACATGTGGCAGAGTGTTGTCAGGTTGAAAAATTTCCTTTTCGTGCCTTTGCACTTATTCTGACCGTTTTTCTAGAGAGAGAGAGAGAAAATTAGAGATGAGCATATAATAAAAATGTTGCACGATAACCGCGTAACTCCTTGGATTTATTATGATATAGTCGGGAGCAAATGAACTGGTACAGAGTATGTTATAGTTGGGCTTGACCGACTTTCTCACTTGTTGCTTCAATGCTCGGCTCAAACGTATCTCTTGACTTCGGTAGAGTTGCCCTGTGATGGTTTTACCCCGTTATAGCAGCTTATAGTACACCACCCCCAATTGGTCCCCCCAAATACAGAGCATGACCCTGGCACCGTGAATGTTCGGCTTTGGCGTCGATTTTGGAGTATGGCCGGGCGCTTGGGTTTATCGTAATGAACCAATTTTTCATCACCAATCACAGTACGTTCACAAGTGAAAAAAACGGCTTCCGACGTCTCTTGGGTTCAATTCATACGGCACCGAATAGCTTACCTTTTTGCTTGGCCCTGGCCCTCCTGGAGGTGCTGTTTGAGCCAATTGTACATTTACCATGGCTTTAAAGAGAACAAATATGGCATGTTGAGTTACTCCCAATGCTTTAGCGAGTTCTTCTTGCGCTTGTCACTGGTCTTCATCCTCAAGTTTTTTTGTTTGGCCACTTCTAAGTCTCATGTGGAAATCGATGAAGCATATCGAGTAAGCTTCTTACATCAATCTATGGCCTTCAGCTGCATTTTTCTTCAAATTAAAGCAGAAAAGTAAACTTTCCCGCAAATTGTGTTTTGTTGGCATAAAAGTTGACATATTCGGAGCACACAATAACTATGTTGTTTACACTTCAGCAATTGATGAGGCCTAGTGATGAGGCTTCAAAATGAAGTTGGTTTTAACATTGTCCCCTTCGATTTAATACTAGTGGTGCCACCTTTAAAAAATCCTTTACAACTTTTTTGAGCACCAAATAGTCTGTCTGTCTGTATCTATGCTATCTCCTCCGTCAGTTCGAAAGCTATCTTAACCAAACTTTGCACGAAGTCTTTTGGTACAAAGACGTTGCACATTTGTCGGAACTGGCCAGATCGGATGACTATAGCATACAGCTGTCAAAGGAACTATCGGTCGATAAAATAGTTTAAGTAAGAAAAACTTTTTGTCTTCAACGAGAACGTCCCCAAGCCTCGTGGTTATAAGTTTTCTATGCTTTCACATTATTCCACCAAGTTTTACTAAAATCGGAAAACTATATAGTATAGCTGCCATACAAGAGATAGTTCTAAAAAAAAGTCCTAGTAGGAAAAACTTTTTTGTTTTCAATGCTATAGCTCTCAAACGTGTAACTGATATATATTATATACTACCAAACAAGTCTGCCAAGTTTGATCCAAATCGGATGACTATACCATGTAGCTGCCATAGGAGCGATCGGTCGAAAAAGTAGTTCTAGTGAGAAAAACTTTTTTGTTTTCAATCTTTAATCTTTCCAGTTATGAATATTATAGGTTTCCACACAATTTTGGGGTGTTTGGTCGATATCTGATGAACATATCGTATAGCTGCCATATAACAAACTGGCAAGCAAATGGTCAAAGTAGTGGCGCCTTCTATTGCTGAGTTTGGGAAATAACCCAGCTAAGAATATTCTACGAAAATCATTTAAAACCTTATATAAATTATACAAACTACAAGGGTAAACTTCGGACTAGCCGAAGTAAGCTTCCCTCAATTTTTGTAAAATTATAATACAAAAATTTTAAGAAAATTTTAGAGCTTTGGTATGGAGTAAGTTTAGCTTAAATTTAGTTCAATATTTCAACATTATCTCTACCAAATTTCTGCTTTTAGCTCACAAAGCGGTATTTGATTTGTCAACTAGAGAATCAATTTGTTGATAGGCTTTCAGAAGAAAATATTTTACAGACTTCCTTCTCTTTTGCGAAATAGCTTGATTATAATAAATTATATATAATTCTGATTTTTCAGAATAATCAGAACAGTTACTCCAGCTCCTGTAGCAATTTAACCCAATTATGTTTAACATCAACCTACCTAAAAATTGTCTCATTGTCAGAGACGTGCACCTACCACGAATCTTTCCAATCAGATGCGGGCACTTAGTCATCAAGACCTGGACAAATAGCTGCCTGATGTTTTATAACAATAGAGTCAAAGCGGCATATACATATGTATGTGTACATGCATATGTCATAAATCTCTGAGAACGGTTACCCACAGTTATCAAAATGATTTGGATTTTATGGATGGGGGAAAACATGGTCGAGGCGTAACGAAAATATCAATCAAATGCCACATTGGCATGCAAAGAATGCAACACGCACAGACTGAGACAGAGAGAGAGAGAGAGAGAGGGGTGGAGAGAGGGAGACAGACTGCACTAATTGAGTTTAGAGACGGAGAAGGAGACGAAAGGTTCCGTTGGTTTGGGGCCTTTGGAATTTGATGTTGTCGTCGTCATTGAGTGTTGCTACCTGCTTTGTTGCACAGTTTGCGGTTGCGTTGATTTATATGCCCCATACAGCGACCCTAAACCATAAAGAACCCAGGAACTCAGGCATCCAGGCACCAACAAACGGCTGTCACAACAAACGTTAGCATCTCACAGTTACAGTCACGTCCTTGTCCTCACCTCGAGACAGATTTTTTTTTTAGATTATGTCGCAGGTTGGTTTCAGGTAGTAGGTAAAAGCAAATTATTGGCGTTAATGCCGTTTAAATTGCCACAGTAAAATAAACATCTGGCAGAGCGGTGAAGCATACAAATTCTTGGCAACAATGTTGTGCGTTTTGCTTATAAGCCAGCCACTTGTTGCGCCACCTTGTGGGGCAAGTGTTGACTGAGCTGGCGACAGGAAAATGTTGTAGGGAATGCCAATGGCAAACTGAGGCCAAACAAATTTTAGAGTTTTTAGTAAAAACTTCTTAAAAACGGCCGGAAGCCGACCATTAGATAAATCTTATTGAAAATAATAAACTGCGATTTTTAATCAAAAAATTTGTGAATGCTGTTTTTCACATCTGCACCAATATAAAATCACCAAGTGAATGTTGACATTTAACTCGAGACCACAAAATTAATTGTTAATAAACGAACTGTTAATAGCTTGTTAACCCCCCGTCACTTCATGCGCATGCAAGTTTTAAAAAAATTGTACTGAGAGTAGGAAACACAGGCTGAACGAAGTTTAGCAAGGTAGGAAATAATTAATTTTTCAATCGGTTTGTTTTGAATACTAGTTGTTGTTTGAATGTTTTATTCAAAATTCTGAAATTTTAAAAATAGTTTTCTTCTTTGGTTTTTACTTATGAATCACATGTCTACCAAGAAATTAGGGTTTTGGTGAAATAATCCATGGATAATGACCGTAGCTGGGACCTTTTGAGCACAGTTTCTATGATGGAAAACTGGGTATTTTTGAGATTTTTTTTTAGAAAAAATAGCTTCGTCTTTTGTTCTGCTCTTGATTATTTTATCTGATTCAGCTTTTCGCTCACTTCTTACATAGACAAAGACGAGAAAAATACAAAATTATTTATAAACATGAAGTGAAAGGATGCTTTTTGTGATCAACGATCCACAGCCTAAGCCGTTAGATTTCAATTTTGTCTGCCTGCCGTGGCCTAGACTCGAACCCAAGGCTATTGGTTTTGGCAACTATTGTCTTCCCCTCAGACCACGGCTGCTTTTGAAAATTAAGGCCGAAACTTGATAACTATGGCAGCTTGCTGCTCTTACTTACTGAGTTACCTTCTTCGTCTTCCTCTATCTATTGAAAAGATATGATGATTGGATGTTTTATATGATCAACTAATTAAAACTTCCAGAGTAGTTTCCATTTCTGTTAAAATTTTGTAACAAGAAGAAATTTGGTAAATGTAATTTCAATCCCCCTCCCCCTTTAATTTCAACAATAATAACAAGTAAGACAGACCTTCGAGCTCTGTACCTGCGAAAATATATGCCCCATTTGTAATTCGAACTGCAGTAGCAAAGGAATGCAGCGAACTTTGATTTGCTTATAACTTGAATATTGTTCTTATGATCTTCGCCCAATTTTTGGTAGATCGATAAATAATGCTGATTACTAAATTTGTCTTAAAGGTACGAACAAATCTGTGGAGGATATTAACGATTATTTCAAATTGCGGAGGAGGCAGAGGGCGCGGCAAAATTTGATAATAAATTTGATCTGTCTGCAAGTAAGGTGATTTTCCTTTTTGGTCACACTGTTTTTGGCAGCTCAGATGTTTTCGTGTCACATGTTACTGTCAAGCATGTTCAGTTTGGTCTATAATTTAACCATGAATCGACTTAGAAACGAACCACGCTTGAAGATTATTGAATTTTATTATCAAAATTTATACTCAGTTAAGAAACTGCATCGTGCACTTCTTCCATTTTATGGTCAGTTTGGGCGACCTTCTGAGGCGGCTCTTCGGAATCTTGTGACTAAAATTCGCACCAAATTTACATTATTGGATATTAAGCCATCAACACGCATACGTAGAGGGCGGACAGAGGAAAATATCGCTGCTGTATCCGCCAGTGTTGTTAATGACCATGAATTATCGATTCGGCGCCGTTCGCAGCAATTGGGCCTCTGGTACTCCTGTGGAAAATTTTGTCGAAGGATTTTGGTATTAAACCTTTTAAAATACAGCTGGTGCAAGAATTGAATCCACACGACCTACCACAACGGCTAACTTTTGGTGAATAGGCGCTGGCAAAGTTGGATGAAGATACACTTTTTTTTTATCGGAAAATAGTGTGCGGCGACGAAGCTCATTTCTGGTTGAATGGATACATGAACAAATAAAATTGCCGTATTTGGCAAGAACCGCCAATGCATCCCGAAAAATGCACTGTTTGGTGTGGATTATGGGCCAGTGGCATCATTGGATCGTACTTTTCTATGACGAAGGCAGGAACGTTACTGTGAATGGAGAGCTCTACCGTGCGATGATTACAAACTTTTTTTTGCCCCAATTGTAAGAGCTGGACTTGGCTGACATGTGGTTTCAACAAGACGGTGCCACATGCCACACAGCACGCGAAACAATGGCCCAATTGAGAGGCGAGTTCGGTGAACAGTTTATTTCACGTTTGGCTCCGGTTAATTGGCCACCTAGATCGTGCGATATAACGCCTTTAGACTATTTTTTGTGGGGGTATGTTAAGGCTCACGTCTATAGCGACAATCCCACAACAGTTTGAGCACTGAAAGCCAATATTAAAGAACTAATTCGTAACATACCGGATGATATGTTGGAGAGAGTATGCCAAAATTGGACCTAGCGTATAAACCATTTGAGGCGCAGCTGCGGTCAACATTTATATGAAATCATCTTGAAAGATTAAATTATATAGATCGTTCTATCGACTCGAATAAAGATTTCATACACTTTTCTAAATTTTATGTATTTTTTTTCAGTCAAATCCGAAAGCTGATTAAAAATCCCCCTTTATAAAAAGTATTCGTCCCATACACTTAGATGCTCTAACTCTTACCATCTAAGGGATCTTTTTAGGGGTTTGGTATAGTTTGGTTTCGGTTCAATTCAGTACCGGCTTACATTCCTGAAATGTAATATTTTATTATAAGTTCACCCCGCAAGGTCGGGTAATGTGAGCTAGTATTTATTTATTTATTAACAGTTCCTAAAAGAACGACATACGAACTTATGCTATGGCACAGACATTAAGCTATAATAGTTATATATAATATAATTTTATATTAAGGATTAAATTTCATTATACATATAGGTTTCTTTAAAGAATTTGACTATTTTAATGATAGATTGTTTGTTGGGGTTTGATAGAAGAGGAAGTGCATTGGCGTTAGGGAAGTATTTAGAACGGGAGTTGAGAAAGTGGGTACATTCGGAAAGGATGTGTTTAATGGTTAGTTGGTCACTACCGTGGCAGAAGTGACAGTTGGGGGCAGGGGTTTTGTCGAAAATGTGTTTGTGGGTGAGTTTTGTGTGTCCGAAGCGAAGTCTGTATTGATTCATCAAAGTGGAACTTTGCGAAGTCTTGCATATGAATTTTATTTTGGTTTATATTTTTGTAGTGATTGTTGGCAAGGTGAAAGAGGTCTATAGAGAGGTTTTTGAAGTGTGTTTTCGTGTATTTCATCGTGTCTGTGCTGTTGTAGTTCGGATGGAAAATTAGCGATAGGTTTGTGGAGGACTTAGCAGCTGCGTCTGCGAACTCGTTTCCGTCGATACCGCAGTGGTTAGGTACCCATGCGAGAATAATTCAATGTTTGTTGGTAAGTAAAATCTGTTGAATTAGTCCAACGTAGTAGGTGTTGTTGGCCGGGTTGGATATGACAACCAATGACGAAAGGGAGTCAGTAAACAGACAGTATTTTTGTTTATTTTTTTCGATTAGGGTTATGGTGGCAATTATTTCGGCGGAGAATATTGAGGAGTAAGGTGGTAAAATTGCTTGATAGATGATGGTATCTAAGGTAGTGATGCTGAACGAGATTCCAAAATCGGATTTGGAGCCATCAGTATACAGGAAATTAAATGATGGGAGTGAGTTTATGAGATAAGTATAATGTTGCTGGTAGATGGTTGGAGGGGTATGTTCCCTTGAGAGTTTGGCGAGAGATATGTTAATTTGAGAGGGGTTTAAGGTCCAGGGTGGGTGCGAGTCTTTTAGGATTTTTGGTGAAGTAACGGGGAGCTTCAAGCTATGGGAAGTAGCAATGGCCTGATGGAGGGTAGAAGGGTATCTGGGTAATTTTTTTGATTTTGAAATAGCTAGTATTTAATAAATCTCATGAAATACTAAAATTTGACTGTTAGTTTCTCCATTCAATTAATTCCAGCTATGGTATTTATTCAAAGATTTGTTAACCAAACTGTTTTTTTTTTTAGATTTTCCAATTTCTGCCGCTTTTATAAACCATTTCTTTATGCGGTTTGGTCGAAAAAAAAACCATTTTAATTTAAAATACTTTTGCTTAAGATACGTAGGCAAAAAATAGTGACTTCAATGGGTTGTTTTGTCTGTGAATCGTTAGCTCTCACTAAAGTACTAAAGTGACTCCTAATCTGTTGATTTTGCTGATTGAAAAAGTTTCTAAAGTACATAAGATTAAAGCACGAAAATAATAGCTGGAGATCTTGTAAACGTACAAATTACGGCCATTCTCATTCTTAGTTTCACTTGTTATCTCAATCTCCCAGCTGAGAACAGCGTAAACTCAGCGACTAAGCTCTGTGAGCAGCGTCCAACCCGTGGAATATTTTTCGCTACTGTAGCTACTAACCCACCTCAAGAGGCCACACTCCAGTAATCTTCATATGACTGGCTCCTAAGGACCTGCTGCCGACTGCCACTGTTTCATGAGTTGCAGCGTCTTAAAACGGCGCGGCCCCCGGCATAAATAACCTTAAGTGCTATATTTGACGTTCTCGCTGCTGATCTATTCGAAAACGGCACGAAACAGCTCCTTCGATAGAGTGTCAGTTTCTGGATCGTGCCTTGGATTTTATATATATTTTTTTTAGTTTGTGGTTGGGATCCCTAATCCTGTCTTCATTTGTAGCCTGTAATCGAGTTGCAGTGGCCGCTTTTAAGCTAACGAGCTGCTAGGTTGGCCATTTTCATCTCTGACTAGCAAGCGAGTATTGGAAATGCAAACATAAGGCCGCCTTTCCAGGAATTGATTGATGCGCTCGACGAGCTGAAGCGAATCGGTGATACCTCCATACAGCCAGAAGGCAAGCGACGGCCTTTCATCACTGCGTTATAAGGGTATGAGACCTCATCTATTCTTTTTGGGTCCCGAAATGAAAGCTGTCTAGTAATTTGTTTGGTTCAGCGGTGTGAGTTTGGGAGCAGTCCAACAACAACAACAGAAAAAAACAAGCGTTATCAGCGAGTGTCGATTGCGCACATTGCACCTGTTGCTCCCTCTGCATGTGCAACTTGGCAACATGGACTTTGTTGTTGTTAAAAAAATTCGAAGCGAGTTAATTGCGACGCAATTGGCAGTTATCGAAAAAAAAATCTCGGAGCAGTTTAAGCAAGGGCGTGCCCACAGCTGGTTTAGTTTGTTAACTCTGGACCTCTTATATTATTAAGCCCGGGTTCGAGCCCCCGAAACTTTTTGGGTTCAGTTTCCGGGAGCGGGCTCATAAGGTTATTCAACCTTGGTTCAGGTTTAAACACGGGTTCAGGTTCATTTGTTTGCCTTGAAATTTAGGCCTAATGATATCATAAAAAAAATTCTTTTTTCAGAGAAGTAAATTAGATCCTTTAACAATGTTAAAATTTCCAAGAAAATTATCCTTATCTTAATTACTAATTCACATAGTTAGTAAAAATGCAGTCTCCTATCTCCCGTTGTTATATGTTTACTCACATGAATACCAACAAAATTGTACCATTATGAATTGTGCGGAAAGTCAGTATCAAATATGCTGCACAATTGTGCCTCAACTTGCACGCAGTCCACACTCCCCACACCTTTTAGCCATCCTCGCGAAAATTGCTGGTGCTGTTGCTCTGGCAGCCGTTGGTCCAGCCGTCATTCCTTTTTGTTGTTTTCATTCTACTTTAATTTTTCTTTTTTTTTTTTGTTTGTGGTATTTTGCTGCACACTTGGTGCATTGAAGACATTCCAAAAATCGTTGGCTAAATTCTTTGGCGCATGCTTTTCAGCAACTCTTAACCAGTTGGTGGGTTTGGGTATTGGTCAAGTGGGCAATGGCAGGACGCGAAGGCAGCCGCTGACTGGTTTGAAACAACAGCAGAAAAAAAGAATTGCCGCTTTTGCGGCCGCTGCCGTTTGCTCTTTATTGTCATGAGATGTGAAAAGAACCGACCGACCGACAAGCAAGAAGAACAATGGCACACTAAACAAAACTTAAAACCAAAGTCGGGCAATAAATTTCGAAATAAATTGTGATGTTGTAAACACACACACACACACACACTCACAGGACAAGGTCGTTTCAACTGCAGTTTAAAGTGATTAATTTGATTTTGCTGGGTTTCGTTTTGGTTTGGTTCATTGAACCAAAACGTTAAGACTCCTACGCGCTACGCCTGGTCAAAACAGTAGCCTGCCAACATTTAAAATGTGCAAATTGCATAGAGCGAGAGAGAAGCAAACCTGTTGCCTGCTTGCTTGGAAAATTCCAATTCCTTTTTGCCCCAAAAAAAAAAAAAACCCATAGAGATTCAGCGTGTGCCAAGCCCACGTACCCTGGTCTGGTCTCATAACAAGAGCAAAACAAAAAAAAAATATACAAAAATTTTAAGCCTATAACTCATAGATAATAAAGCCCAGGCAGCAAAACAAAAGACTTAGGACACGAACTTGCCCAAGGAGTAGTAGTCCGGCCACCGAGTCATGTAACAAAACGACGAGCTCAACTCCGAAGACTTCGACTGCAACTTCGTCTCAAAAACAAAAACAAGATCAACTGGTTTCAGTTCGAGACTCACTCAAAAAAAAAGCCAATACAACAACAAAAAACCAACAGACTTTGGGAGAGCTCAAGACCTGTTGAGCTGTTGTTTGTGGTGGCTGTTGGTCTTGGTCTATTGCGCGTGCCTGTAAAAATACTTTTCCTCCAAAGAAGTTTCAGTTGTGTTTTTGACTTTTCGTCGTGCAGAACGATTCTTCTACGTGGTGCGAAGTGTGATTTTTGCTTGCCTGCTTGCAATGCCGCCGCGGGCCAATATGTGACTGTGTGTGAAAAGTGGTTTTTTTGGTAGTATACACTAACCCAGGCCAAGTCAATTTTCCTGTTAACAAAAAACACAAAAAAACCAAATACAAAAAAATGCATGCAAAAATATAGTTTTTTTTTTGTATGTCGAGTGGGCTCTCTGTAGGTGTATCGGTATGTGCGCGTGTTTATATATGTTTGTGTGTGTGTGTATGTGGGTACTTGTGTCAATATGCAAAAATGCTATGTAAATGTTGATTTTGTTGCTTGTTTGTGGCTCACCCGGTGGTAGGTGAAAGTAAAGCAATTTGTTTAATTAATTGCACGCAAGTAAGCCAACATAAAGCCGATTTGTGTGCCAAGTTTAAAAGCAACGCTAATTAACTGAAATCGAAAAAAAAACGTAACTAAACTTAAATTGAGTTGTATCATAAATCTTGGATTAACTGAAAGTGTTGGTACTTCTGGACTGCAAGCTCCAAGTTGGAATACATAAAAACAATTCAAGGTGAGTGGGATAGACAAACTTAATTTCGAGTTTGAAAATCATATTTACTTAACTAACAGATTAGCTAAAAAATACTTTCTCTTATTATTTTTTAAATTTGTTTTTAAATTGAATCCATCAATATCAAGATAAATGCGATAGTTGTTACAATAATGAGGGCTTAACATATACTACGTTTATGCTTGGAAAAAACCATGATTGCAGATCATGATTTTGACTATGGTTTTTGGGAAAAACCATGATATCTTATAGAAAACAGTCTGGCAACCTTTCTGAAGAACAGCTGATCGGTCAGTTAATTGTTTTTAGACCAAATGTAAATTGCAAAAATAGAGGAAAGCTAACTTCGGATCGACTGAAGTTTATATACCCTTGCAGCTTGATGGCGCCACTTCTTTAAGCATTTGCTGGCCAGTTTGTTATATGGCAGCTATACGATATATTCATCAAAATTGTGTGAAAACTGATTATATTCACAACTGGAAGGTATAAAGACGCTACCATTGAAAACAAAAAAGTTTTTCTCACTAGAATTACTTTTTCGACCGATGGTTCCTATGGCAGCTATATGCTATATTCCTCTGATTTGGATCAAACTTGGCAGAATTGTGTGGTAGCATATAATATTGATCAGTAACAAGTTTGGAAGCGATAGCATTGAAAACAAAATAGTTTTTCCTACTAAGACTTGTTTTCAGACCTATCTTTTGTATGGCAGCTATACTATATAGTTGTCCAATTTTCATAAAACTCGGTGGAATTATGTAAAAGCATAAAACACTTAGAAATACGGTTTGGGCAGGTTTGCATTGAAGACAAAAAAGTTATTTTCACTAAAACTACTTTTTCGACCGATGGTTCCTATGGCAGCTATATGCTATAGTCATCCGATTCGGCCGGTTCCGACAAATGTGCAGCGTATTTAAACCAAAAGACTTCGTGCAAAGTTTTGTTAAAATAGCTTTAAAACTAACGGAGGAGATAGCATAGAAACAGACGGACGGACGGACAGACGGACGTGGCTATATCAACTCAGCTCGTCATGCTGATCAAGAATATATATACTTTGTGTGGTCGGAGATGCTTCCTTCTATGCGTTACAAACATCTGGACTATTTTAACATACCCTCTACAAGGGTATAAAAAGGGAATCCAATAGAAGTCCCTGGACAGCAGAAGAAGCACAGAACAACAATATAATATCAAAAGCTATTATATGAAGTAAAACGCAATAATGGAACAAGTGGTGCTACCAGGAAGATGTGCACCTTTGATGAGCTGAACGAGCTGTACGGAAAGCGTCTAGTGGCTGACACCGCATTGGATGACACAATTCAATATATTTTTGAGCCGGAGAGCTTTGTGTCGATTGATGTGTCCGACGTTACATCAGGCGAAAGCGAATACCATGCAGCTCCTGAGGCCAGCATGGGCAGGCGTCGTGTCGGCTTTTTGAGATATCCGCCTTCCACGTTTTAAGGTCTTCATGAGCTTCTTTCTACACTCCAGAAGATTAAGTACTAACTAAATAAAATACAATTTCTTATAATAACAGTATAAACAGGCGCTGCTAGCATAAACGTAGTATATGACTACACAATAAGGGATGCAACTCTACATCAAACAGGAACGCGAACCGAATCGGTCTCTTTTAATCCGAAACGATTTGTTCATTATATTAAGATTTTTTTTAAGGGAAGTTTGGCAGGCCATTTAAACAGGTATACTTACAACCCGATCTTTCTGTTGTTATTTGTTGATCGTTGTAAAACAACAGAATATAACCTTGAGGTTGCTGGAAAAATCGCTTTGATCGATATTTGTAAATTTTGTATCAATTTGTCTCAAAACAAGTTAGCTCGTTTAAGACTATATGCCAAAAATTTTTATGGAACTGATAACTTTTAAGTGTGGTGCCACATGAATGCTTCAGCACTAATAAAATAAAAGAACGAATAATTGGAGCACAAACACTCTTAAAAAAGTTTATTGGTTCTTGAATTTTTAAGAAATTCGTTTAGCTGTTGTGTTTAGTTTTCTATGTTTTTTATACTGGGGGTTTTAGCCGGCTCGAGGTCAGTGTTTTTAACGTGCTTAACCAAAAAAAAACAAATTTCAAAACAGACACACAGAATTGCGTGCATTTATACAGACATTTACTTGACCACAACAAAAAATCAAATTAGTTCTTAACTCCACAGCTGATAAAGCGGACGCTGTGCCTTTTGTAACCATTGTAACCATTATAATGTAAAATTGTGTATTTTGTTGTGTTATATTGTTACAGCCCTGAAGACAAAACTCGAACGGGTTCGAAATATATTGGAAAACCAAAGATCGTGTTTTGTTTATTTAATTAAGCACTTTAAAAACACTGATCTTGAGCCGGCTAAGACCCCCAGTATAAAAATCGTTTTTGTAATCGAACTAAAATCGTTCTTAATTTGGTTTGGAGCAAAGAAATCAGTTTCTGCTTCCTTTGGTTAGGCATGTTCTTAAATAAAGGTCTTGTGTCAGGCCTCCAGATAACGAAAAATATAAAGACTAACTCGAATATTCTCAAAATCAATTTCTAAGATCCGAACTCCGGGCCTTAAATGATTTTTCTTCATAAGCTGTTGTCTGGCTTTGTTAAGCCAAATAGGATTAGCTGTTTCAGCACGCGTTACTAAAAAATTCCTTCCGATACATCTAATATCGATACATCTACTATCATTTATTCCAGCGGTGGGCACCAAAAATAACGGAATGAAATCATTAGCTTTCGATCAGCTTGCTGTTGCTGTAAAATCTATTGCGCTGTGTGTTGTGCTTGAGAGGGACAGGCGGGCTTTGAAAATCCATTTTGGTAGTTTAAAAAATATTTTTTTGATTTTCCTACCTAATCTCTGAAAAGTTGAACAGAACTTTGTTAAATTAAAATCAAACAACTAAATAAAACAAGTAAGAAAGTCGACTGTAATATACTCTGTACCGAGTAGCAGCTGAAAGCAGCTCTGCTGCTACGCTGCGGCAGCGAACTCTCTTTTGGTCATAGCTTGAGTATCCTTCATCCGATCTTTATCATTCCGAAGTTTATATACCTTTGCAGCTCGTAGAATTGTTTGAAATAAAGGATTTGAATGTTTGAAACAATGCTTGTTGAGGGATATTCAAAATTAACCGCTGCTGCGGCAGCGAATTTTCCCCTTATCATAACTTGAATATAGTTCATCCAATCTTTATCATTCCTTCGGCAAATCGATAAATAATCTTGATATAATCTTAAAATAATCCATCTATCTACAAAACCGCGGGATGAGACCTTCGGTACAGATCATAAAAAGCGCGTACTTAATTCAAGTACAAAATATTATGGATTATGGACAAAATAGACTTACAATGCAAGAAAGCTCCTGTCTCTAACACTTTAGTTATGGAGTAAGGGTAGATTTCTGACCACAGTAATACCATTTTGGACATTGGGAATTCATTTCCTTTGGATTTTTCCAGCCTTATTTTATTTAATAATGAGTTACTTCTAGTTTCAAAAACATCTTGAGAATAGCTTTAGAATTTTATTAACTTTAACCAAGAACATTTTGAATCTATTTTTTTAACTTTCATTTTATTTCAGGAATGTATTGTGGTTGACTTTAGAATTTATTAGACTTTAATGAAAAATATTTTGCACTTATTTGATTTATCCATGTCCGTCTGTCCGTCCGTCAGTTTTTAAGCTATCTTGACAAAACTTTGCACAAAGTTAAAATACAAATACGCTGCTATTCACTAACAAGGGTTATCAAGGGATTTTGATATACTTAAGCAGAGATTCAGTATTGAAATGTCGTGATATTTTAATAGAACTTCAGCGACTTTTCAATTAAAAACTGTACTTTATGCCAATTAGCAAATGTAATTTCTTCTCTGGTGAATGCGCCCAAAATCTCGCAATTTTTCCCCTGACTAAGTTCCACTTAAAATTTTGTTTATGTTAGAAACTCATAAAAGTTTCAGTGTACAGTTTTGGACTTACTTTCGTTTAGAAGTACAACATTTTAACAGCCATGGTTTTATTTCATAGAACATAAAGTTTATCAAAGAATATTTAGTTTTTAGTATAATAGTTTTTGTATTTTATAAAACTGAAATGTAAGATATTATATTAATAAAATTATTAAACCTATAAATCTTTAATTTGCATTTATTTATGCTGTCTATTCTCCAAGGGATATAATCTCAAATAAGCTGCTGGAATGTGTTGGCTTATTATTAAATAATCATAAAAAAATAATGAAATGACCTCATATTTCTACCTTAAAAACTCTTGTTTTCCACCTCACTTGGCTTCTGAAAATTTCAAGTCAAGTAGCAAATTGCCCACCACACCCAGAAATGCATTTTTAATAAGTTAATTCTTTGGCTAATTTGCTTACATTAAAGTGAATAAATTTGCTAGTATAGGTCAATATGAAAGGGTATTATGCAAATGTGGGTAAATTACAACGAAAGAGAACACATAAATTCATATTTTCTGTGTCGCAACCCAATTTCAATTCTACTATGACAAAACTTTCGGTCAGAAAATGTGTTTTTATATCGGTTCGATACAACCTTTTGCTGTTTTCGTTGTTCTGGTTTAAAGTGGACAACAAACAAATGATCATAAATAGCCCAGGTACACAAACACACACACAAACAAATACCAGCTCGTACATATGTATGGTTTTATGTTAACTATTTTTATTGACTTTAGCTTTGACGTTTGACACCTTTGCGCTTTTGTTAATGTTTTGAGCTAAGAAACAAGGGAGGTAGAAAAAGAGCTCAATAGAGAGGGAACATATATTTGTTTAGTAAGACCATGTACAAGTTGTTTTGAACATGAACTGAATTTTGTTAAATTTATGCAAGGATTTCGAAATACACTTTAAAATAAGAGATCTTTGCTTAAAAAAGGACGCTCAAAAAAATCCTGAAAATTTGCAAAATTTTATTATAAGTTTAAATTATCATGAAGATTTAATAGTTGGCAGTTGTCGATGGGTTAATAGGAGAAGTAGGGCAATTGGTCCAAAAAAAATTGGGAAATTTGCCAAATTCTATAATAAGTTTAGATTGTCATGAAGATGGGTAAATAATCGGGTAAATAAAGGTTTACATCGAACGGTCCAAAAATATAGAAATTTGCTAAATTCATATATGTATGAGTTTAGATTGTCATAAAGACGGTTAAATAGAAGGGTCAACATACGGGTTAATAGACGGGTAAACAGACGGTTAAATAGGAAGTGTAAATCAAACGGTCCAAAAAACCCGAAATTTTAAAAATATTGTAATGAGCTTTGATTATTATGAAGACGAGTAAATAGATGTATGGTAAAGATCAAAACTTCTAAAAATGGCGAAAATTAATCAAATCTAATTCCCGAAATTTTCTTAATTTTAAATTGACTTTATCATGAAGATTTGATATGACTTCTTTGTTTTATGTTTAAAATACTTAAGGGGCGAATCAACTCGCGCCGGGACAGTTAGTTTAATTCAAAAGTATTCTTTTGTTCTAAAAACCTGTATGCGACCGAAAAATTTGCACAATTTATTAAGCAGTTATCTGCTATCTTTATGTTAATATGTTAATATGTTAACATTAATGTTAATGCGCTGTTAGTTGATGTAAGTGAAGGCTTTTGAATACTTCTTCCACTTCTTCCCTATATCTCGAAAACGGACAGAGCCGACTTTTACTTACACTCTCGTCGAGATTAAAGCCCCGTACTGAGACCCGTACACCTTGGCTTTTCTTTGATGCTCATGTGCTGCTGGAACGTGTTTCTATACATGTGAAATACTGTTTCGAAAGAAATTTTCTGTCGTTCTGAGTTTCTGGCTTTAAGGGTTAGAATTATTTGGGTTTAAGGAAAAAAACAATAAATTTGTATTCAAACCTCCATCTAACCAGGAACACCCTCTTCTCTCCACAAAGAGTATAAATATTTGATTGTCTAAATCAGCGAGTCAACAATAACAATGGACTTAAAACCTAACCCAGGCCCAGGCTGAGATACATGTGTTTGTGGGCAGTAGAAGGGGTACTAAAAGGCCGCTCGTGCCGACACACCTGACAAGCAACCAACAAAGCGAGCAGATCGAATGGCCCTGCTTGGGCATTATTGAAACATTATGAGGCCATTTTACAGCGTCTCGCCATCAAAGCGAAAGATACAAAAGGGGAGAAGAAAGAGAGAGAGAGAGAGGGAGAGACCTTTGACAAAAATCCAGCTTTGTTTTAATTACCAGACGTGTTTGATGGGCGCATAATCGACACCGTTATGCTCTGGCCTACTTGAAGCTGTCACTTTATAAGCTGGAGTACCCAAGTCTCTTTTTCTGTGTTTCGATTTTGTATTGCATAAGCTGCAAGTTGAGCTTGCTTATTTTTCACTGTCAGTTACAAATATACAATTTTTCACGTGATATCGAAATAAATTCCAAAAAAGTGCTGGTTCGGTGGCATTTTTTATATTTAAATGTCAATAAGCGAAAGAGCAGCAGCCAAGCTGAAACCCGAGTGACCCAATTTTAAACAGACAACTGCAGCCACAGCTATGCAGGCAGCCTAAGCCCAAAAAAAGAAACACTTTCTCCTGACTTGGTCGAGTTCTGCCTACAGTCTTCGACCTCGTCTGCTTTGCAATTAAGAGAAAATTTAATTTTGAATTTATTAACCCAAAAGTTGTTCGTGTTCGCTTTTGACATAAATCAAAAATTTGGTCCACACACACACACAGCCACATGTAATCAAGAGAATGATAATTATGCCATGCAACCAGAATTTGGGAGTCGTATAACGAGGGCTTAATAAGCCTTTGCATACTTGTTAAAGACACATCATGTTCAAAAACCAATTTAAACTCAATTGGGTATTCCCTGCATAAAAATGCTTAATTTAATATGATTTTAATAATGATTGTATGATCAGAATACAAATTTAGTTCGGCAAACAAAAGATTAATGTGCACGCAAGCTCGGTTCGGCCAATATTTTAAGGCTGGCAAAGATTGCATTTATAAGTACAATTTGGAAAAAGAATTTAAGTGTTTTTCTGCTCATGAAATGGTAACCTTAAGAAGCTTAGTAGTTAATAAGCATCAGATGAACGAAAGTGAAGCTATAAGCAAATTAAAATTCAATGTCGCAGCGGTAACGGCACCCGCCCAGATTCGCTATTCGTCCACTTTCCGCTCTCTTGGGCTAAAACGTCACATAGGAGTTTAATTAATTTAGCAGGCTGGGCCGTTCGTATTTAGCCATGATTCCTGGTGCTCGAACCCGTTGGACAATCTAAGGTACGGTTCTTGGACCTTAACCCCTCGAATCTAAGGTTAAGGTTCGAAGCTTGGTTAATGGATTTTTAGATAGTTGAGACATTTTTTGGTCAAAAATAACACATATTATTGTTGAGAAGGAAGCGTCCAGCCTACGAAGCTATTAAAATCGTTCATAAAGCGCCGAATGAACCTCATTTATTATAGCAGGGTTCTCCAAGAAGAGAGGACGGAAAATGTGACTGTCTCTTTCTGACACTCAGTGATGCATGACTTCGGCAAGCATTAGGTGTGAATTGCCGAGAGGTTTCGGAGGGGCTATGACTACTGCATTATAGTTATCATCCAACATCTAACAGCTTGATTTATGCTTTATTTTTCCACGCGAACTCTTAATATTAGAAGTTGGGATTTGATTTTAAAATGATAATGCTCCGATTCAGCACTATGGAAGTATTTTTAATCGGTCATTATATTTTGATCAAGGTTGCAAGCCGGTCCGGAACCGAACCCCGCAGAACGGGTTCGGTTCGGGTTTTATGGGTCCATCCAACCGGATCATGGACTGGGCTTTCTAATTCTATTACCTCTCTAACCTGAGCTCGAACCGGACGAAAACTCAAGAACCGATTAAAACTATTTAAAAAGGAGTTGAGTCAAAATTTATAAATATTCTTAAAAAAGTGAACCAAGGCGAACGTATGAGAAGGAAAACAAGGTAAAAGTGAAGTTGTAATATGGCAATACACATTTTTCATATATATGTGCAAGTACCAGAGAACTGCAAAAATCACTTTTTTCTTGATTGAAATTTTTACTCTCTTTTAATCAATCAACAAAACTCAGAGCTGAATGTATTCAACTCACAACGCATTCGCATCGAGCGGCTGAGCCAGAGTTATGTGATCCAACGTGTTTGTTCATATTTATTCATCGAACAGAACTCAGTGCTGAATATATTCAGCTCATACCGGCAGTCGCATCGCCGTCACTGCCTAAGCGTCTATGCAAGAATTTATTAATACGAGGTAATTGGTTCGAATAAAACTGTTCGAATAAACTGCACTGATTTTGATAGTTCTTAAAGTTTTAAAGAACTGCCTAGAGTTATCCCTTTTTTAAAGCAGAGGAGGTTCGGTCGAGTCCAGATTCGGGAGGTTACCAATTTAGAAGGTTTGGTTCTGGGTCCGATTCGATGGAGCCAAAAACCAGTATTGAATCGGCTTAGCCTTGATTTTTACCATCAAACCCAATACATGGTATCTTTTTGTACAATTTATTAGTAACAAGGTGAAAAAAATAATGTTTCTATGCGAAATTTCAAGAAAGTGGGTAGTTTACTTAGCAACTTTAAAGATGTTTTAGAAACGCTATGATGAAAGTCGTAACTTATTGACCTAGAGCCTGCTAAAAAGTTATATGATTGATGTGTAAAAATATTAGAGCCGCTGCTATAGCAAGTACACATAATTCGATTCGATGAAATCAAAGAAAAGCATTTAAACTGCATTAGTGTTCATCAATACTTCTCACTCAAGAATTCCTCATTGGTTGTCATGTTGATTGTCATCCAAACCACGCATGTACCCAACAGGATATGTCCAGGAGACCTAAGGCCGTGCGTTCCGACTTTAGAGCAGAACTCCCCCTCAGACCGCCAGCTCCTTGGCGACAACCACATCTCCACGACGTCATGCGCTGAAGCCGAAAAAGCCGCCCACACCAATTTGGTTGCCTGGGCATTAGAAACCTACCCATTGACCCTGCAGAAAAATCCCTCCCACGATCTGCAAGGACTTCCCTAGCACAGTTGCGATCCGGGAAATGCAGGCTTCTCAACAGCTACCTCTAGCGTATAATCTCGGATGTTACTCAGCCCGCATGACACTAACCACCTCTTGTACTAACTCCCTTAGATTTATGGACCCGCCCAGTCGAGGCAGCTTCCTTCCTCGACTTGGCACCAGATTAGTTCTAAACCTCTATTAATTTTACCCTTATTCTTTTCTTTCTTTTCACACTATACGTACGAGTCTTCCCAGTCGTTACAATAACAACACACATATCCAATTTATCGAAACGATATTACAGATGAAGCCAATAGCTGGTAAAGGTGACCGATTAACTTGTTTTTTAGATGTTTTGAGGCAGCATCGAAACTAGAGCTCCCCCACAGTAGGCGCAAACATTTACTTCTGCACTACAACCGGTCACATACATGTCCACATTCTTACTCTTTTTATTTACAAATTATTCAGTTACTTTTCTGGCACAATGTATTGCCTGGTCTAAATCTAAAAAATATTCAACTTTGTATAACAAAACAAAAATCAAATTTGAAAATTATGGCTTAAAGAATTTCTTATATATTTATCTAAAATAATTTTGAAAGGGTTTAAAAACACTACCGAGCCTTTTCACAGATTTGAGGTATAGCTGTTAAGTGTGATCAATTCTTTAAGATTGGTTCAGTAGTTGAGATGTCAAAATGGCAACATTTATAATTATAAAGTATCTATGAGAATACCATGAAAGTTGTCCTCCAACAACTGTTGGTGACGCGTTCATTCGGATACTGGCTTAAAATTAAAATATTTTTAACTTTTAAAGTGAATAAAGTGAATTTTTACTTTGGTAAAAAGTATGTACACTAAGAAAAAACTAGAACGAATAATTTGAGTACGAGCGATCTTGAAAAAAATTAGTCGTTCTTAAATTTTCAAGAATTCCGCTCTTGGAATCGAGATAAATTCGTTCTAAAGCGCATGCGCAGTAGGTCGTTGAGAGAATAGCGTTGGACTCGCTCTCGCAGAGAGAGCGCATGGTCAATTGGTCGTTGAGAGAATAGCGTTGGACTCGTTCTCGGAGAGAGAGAGAGCGCATGCGCAGTTTGTCGTTGTCCGATGCGTACGAAAGTCGCACGACAGTTTATTTATAAGTGTGTGTTTCGTCGGCTTGTTTAGCTAATGGATGATAGCCGAGGGAGGTAAGCTGCCCGCCGCCTGTGTGTGTTTCAGTCTTTCGAGGTACCGAGTTCAAGTCCCAGAAAAGTAAGTAAGAAAAAAAATATCTATCTCTCACACCCCACCCCAAATACTCTTTTTAAGTTTATTTTGAGAATTATTCGTACTTGGATCCAACTTGGATCGAAAGCTGAAACTCTTAAATCAGGAATATCGGGATCGAAAATTCACTCTTGGATCAAGAATTTCGCTCTTGAATCAAGAATTTTCACTCTTACCGTTCTTTTGAGAACGAATGCTTTTGATTGAAGAGTGAAATTCTCTATTTTTTCTCTGAGTGTACAGAAATATCTGTATTTATCAATTATTCAAATATGTAAGATTATATGTATTTTGTTGTCATTCAATTCATTTGAATTCCTCACTCTAAAACTGTACAAATAGTTATGAAATATATTTGTTTAGTTTTATCCACAGCCTAACCTATTCCACCTATAGTTGACTCATAGTTAAAATCCTACTTCAAAATGTTGAAGTATTTGCCTTCAGCTCGTAAAAGAAATTGGAATTCCAATCTTAGGCCAGAAGTATCAGTTACAAAACGTTTCAATTTTTGCTGCCTCACCGCGTAGGGAAAAAAATCATGGCCCATTTGTTTGTTTTTAAACCATTTTAACACGCGCTTGCGCCCCGGGCTTGA
Source organism: Lordiphosa magnipectinata (assembly GCA_037044535.1). NCBI lineage: Eukaryota > Metazoa > Arthropoda > Insecta > Diptera > Drosophilidae > Lordiphosa > Lordiphosa magnipectinata. The sequence goes on from JBAMBO010003103.1 coordinate 87,496, forward strand.
AATCGACAGCGCCACAGACTCAACAGACAGAAAAGACCGAGAGGGAGAGAAAAAAGAATGCCAAACCAAATCGATAAAATTGCTTAGATAAACAAACTCATTTTATTTAAATTTGAAAAAAAAAATTGTCCACCGCAACTGTCTCAAAATGGCTAATGACAATGGATTAGCATAAGCGTTGCAATTAATCTTGGTAATAAGTGGAAACCGAACGCATGACCAAAACACACAACCAAAAGCTTGCGGCTGGAATAAAAAAAAAAAAAAATTATAGGAAATTTTCAACGTACCTTTTCTTGTTTCTTTTTGTATGATTAATGAATGAACTGAACGAAAACGATGCTCGGCCAATGACTTTGTTTTATTATGTAAATTATTGTTAAAGGGCGTAGAGGGTTGCATCTATTAGTGTCATGTCCAGAATAGAGAATTGAGAATACAAAACCAAAGCCGGCTGATCACATTGTTGCATATTAATGTGGCACTTTAACTTCCAAACAGTTAGCCGTACGTGCGGCATATTAATTATGAAATTTCTTACGAATTTCTTCCCTTCTCTGTATCTGTATCTGAATCTTTTAAGCTGGCCTTTCACTTTGGAATGTGGTAGCCGGCGAATAAAGAAAAGAAAAACATCTCATAAAGCACCCAGAAACACGTAAGCCGGCCTCCAGTTGTGGATTCCATTAAGCGAGGGCTTACAAACAGTCAGGCAGTCATACATACACACATACATGTATGAGTAAAACAAATATTTGCCCAGGCGAAAGGCAATTTAAAAGATAAAGAATCCATTAAAAAGGTCATGGGAATTTATACAGATAGAGAACATAACCGTGGGCAAATGCGAATTTTGCAAATCATTTATTATCTTAATTAATTAGTTAGCCTAATTCAACTATACTAATCAAAATTAAGCATTGCTTAAGGTCCTTGTAAATTAATGAGAAGGTTATGAAAGAGTGGACAAGAAGATTGTTAATCATACGATAGTTGATACACAGGAACCGAACCCAACTAGAAATACGTTAACTGTAAACCTATTCAAAAATCTCAAAATTTGTAAATGTCTTATGAAACATAGGAATTTGTGAAGTTGCTTAAAATAGACGCTTAGTTTCATCATCACTTGAGTAAAATCTCTTTCCATTCACATCCAAATCCCTTCAGCCACTGGTGGTAAATAAAGAAGTCATCTTCTCATCGCAACTAAGCTCTTGCAAAGAGCTTGTGTGGTTTATCAGCATTTCGGCCGGTATTTCACTGTAATGTTGTCTTCCAGTTCTGCATTTGTGGCTGGCTTGTCCCTGAACACAAGAGACTTCACGTAGCCTAAAAAAAAATATTCCAGTGGGGTCAAACCTCATGATCTTGGCGGCCAATGGACTGGTCCAAAACTAGAGATTATTTGCTCACCAAACTCGCATCTCAATCGGTTCACGTTTTTGAGTGCCGTGTGACATGTGGCACCGTCTTGTTGAATCCACATGTCAACTAAGTCCAATTCTTCCATTTTGGGAAAAAGTAAGTCGGTAATCATCGCACGGTACTTAGTTCCATTGACTGTAAAATTGTGATATTCTTTATTTTTTTAAAAATGGCGGCAGGCCCAGAAACCGCACCAAACAGTGCATTTTTCAGGGTGAAGTGTCAGCTCATGAGCTGGCATAGGAACGATCGGTCGGAAAATGGGTTGTAGTAAAAAAAACTTGGTTGTTGTCAATGTTAGCGTTCTTCGGTCCACTTCGGCCACATTGGGCCCATTGCGATGCCATATTTATTCCCTAATACCCTTTTTCAAACTGAGGGGGGTCCTAGTTACTGAACCATTGTGTGGACAGAATGAATTTGAGTAGAGCTGGGATCTCTAGCCCGGATGTCTCCGAGAGGTTGAGTAGCAGAGGTTGAGCAAGTGTCCTGAGTCTCCTTCTACTCAAGACGGGGCAATGGCAAAGAAGGTGCTGTACCGATTCCTCCTCTTCTTCGTATCCGCAATTTCTGCAGATGTCATGGTAAGTGACGCCTAGGCGTGCTGCGTGTCTGCCAATAAGACAGTGGCCTGGGAGTGTCCACACCAGAAGTGATATGTGGTCTCTTCTGTGACGTAAAAGTGTGTCGAATGTTGGCCATGTAAGCCCCGCTACTGCACAGGAGGGAAGGTTTTTCCACCGATTCGTAGCGCGACGAAGTGTTTCAGCTTTTGTGTGAAGCTTATATGTTGCCATAGGCATCCCTATCATACTCTTCTCTGAAAGGAGTTCGGAGGTGGTACCTATTCTTTCCAGTTTGTCCGCAGACTCGTTTCCTTCTATGTTGCGATGTCCAGGCATCCATTTCAGGTGTATACTGAAATGTTGTGCGATCTCATTTAGAGATAAGCGATATTCCGTAAGTGTCTAAGCATTGTTGGTACATATGTGAGTCAAGTGCTTTAAGGGCGGCTTGACTATCTGAGAACATAAATACGTTTCCTTCTTTGACCGTGAGTGTGCTAAGGCAGGTGGCAGCTTCCTGGATGGCTACCACCTCTGCTTGGTACACACTACAGTGATCAGGAAGGCGGAACGATAAGTTCAAGTCTAGGTCGGGAGAGAAAACGCCCCCTACTACTTTTTCGTCGAGCTTAGAACCATCAGTGTAGATGTTAATGGCGTTAGCTCTGCTATGGGGAAAGGGAAGGTAGTCCCAATCGTGTCGGCTTGGGATATGGACGTCGTATAATGTGTCGATCGTGGTTTGTGGTATACAGTAGTCTGTATTTAATGGAATACTCTCTTGTTCTTCGAGTATGGTAGAGTGTCTCGAATTACCCCTGTTCCAGGCATCGGATTATCGTAGTCTTAGGGCTATTGTGATAGCCATTTGCTTTGCAACAAGGTCTAGTGGTAGAAGGTGAAGAATAGTATTTAGCTCTTCCGTTGGTGTCGTTCAAAGAGCGCCTCTAATACATATTTCCCCATTTCTCTGTACTTTATGCAGATTGTTCAGGGCTGATTGTTTCCCGAGTGCTGGCCACTATACCAGTGTTCCGTAGAGTAGTTTGGGGGCGTACTACGGCTGTGTAAAGCCAATGTACTATGGAGGGGGAAAAATCCCATTTGCGGCCTATGGCCTTTTTGCAAGGGAAAAGAGCAATGGTTGCCTTTTTCATGCGTTCACTTATGTTGTCGTTCCAGAGTAGTTTCCTATCCAAGACCAGTAAAAACAAGAAAGAAAGTCGGTCAAGCCCGACTATAACATGCTCTGTACCCTTAACGTCGCAGCTCGCATTTGCTCACGAGTTATACGCGCTCATCTCTAAGTTTCACTCTCTCTCTCTCTCTCTCTAACTACGATTGCCGTTCAATAGATTGCTGTGGTGATGGGTAGGGGTGGTGGGGGGTATTAACTGGCCGTTTTTTGCTCATAACTTGAGTATCGTTCATCCGATCTTTATCATTCCTTCAGCAAATCGATAAATAATTTTGTTTACAAGGTATCTCTAGAAGGTACGAACGATCTATCTTCAAAACTGTAGGAGATATGACGGGGGCGGGAGGGGGCATGGCAAAAATTGAAAATAAACTTGATCTGCCTGCAAGTATAAGAAATATATGCCCCATACATGTCAAACCTCTATCTCTTACCATCTCTGAGATCTCTTCGTTCATACGGACGGACAGACAGACAGACGGACAGACGGACATGGCTATATCGAATCGGCTGTTGATGCTGATCAAGAATATATATACTTTATAGGGTCGGAAACGATTCCTTTTCCCTGTTACATACTTTTGCACAAACTTAATATACTCTATGTACCTTCGGTACAGAGTATAAAAACTTGTTTGTTGTCAAATTGGTAAATGTTTAGTATACGACCCTACGCAACAACCATTTTGGAAAAAAAAGTCATCGATGGACCGCGAATTATTATACAACAAATTCGCTGTCATCCATGGTTTCTTTTTAAATGAATTTTGAAATATGCAGGTTTTGTACTTAAATTATGTGAATTGTTGAAATACAATTTTTGAGCGTTTAAATGCAATAGAATTTCCAAGTGCATAAAGCACCCCAATAGCAAAATACATATTGATGTACATATATGGTCTAAGTGACGTGTATGACGTTTTTCGATTGGAAATATTCGGGAATGTTTCACATTTCGATGGCGATTTCCGTATAAATGTTCTCATTTCGCTTTGAAATCCTAAAACTTTACCTCTGAAGTGATGAGTACATCTTCGGCCACTAGATATGTTTTCGAAAGTTTGACGGTTTAAAATCGACAGTTCAAAGCCAAGTGGATTAAAATCGTCAATTAATTACAATTTTCTTTCGACCTGATCTAATAATCGCAGATATATTTGTCATATCGCACATTAACTTAATCAATTTTAATTCGAAATTCAGTTCATTCTTTAATCGACGCCGATAAATTTTGTCCTTCACATCCCTTAAAGTTTGTTTATTGTTATTAACTCCTTCACGCGCGATTTAAAAAAAAAAAAATTTACGTGGCCGGTGTGGCTCAGCGGTTAGTGTGTTGAATCCCCCCTCGGGCCATCTAATAAAAAAAAATTTCTTTCTTTAGAAAATAACTTTTACACATCCGGTCACTTCACCAGCTTTTGGCGCCAGCTGTGAAGTAAATAGCCATAAAAATGCTTCTCAATCTATGCCGTTCGGATGAGCTTGTGTAATAAAATCGCAACTGGACTTTTGTTAATCTTTTTTGTCATCAAAAATAATTTTATGAATCCACCTTTTTTACTATTTAAAAAGCATTTCTGCTCAACATAAAATTTTAAAATTACGATTTCGCCTCATGATAAAAATGGAAACTCAGTTAATTTACATATGCTGTAATTCATTTTTAAACAAATAATAGGAAAATTATGTAAGAAGTGAAGGGCAAAATTCAATATTTTGGCTGTAATTTCATTTTAAATCAAAAAAACTTTATCCAAGTCTCTTATACCATATATATATGTACATCAATTTGTATTTGGCTTTTGGTTTGCTTTATGAACCTGGAATTGATAATGCAGTTGAATTCTAGAGATAAGTCATAAATTGTAATCTATTGGAGTAGGATCGTTTACTAAAAATTTACCAAAATTTTTTGTTTAAAGCCTTCGTTGAGAAAATGCTGCGTACACCACTGCCTGAATGAATGCATGGTTCTATCACGAGTCTAAGTTTCTGAGTTTTTCTGTTATCAACAAGAGTTTTCCTCGCTTGACTGGCAACAAGACGCGCCCCTGATTACTGCAGTTATTTGAAGAAGTATTTTTAAACTTAAATTAAATTAAGGCCCCACCTTCCGCCGGTATGTGTTAAAAAATCTCCCTCCTGATTGGCAATTGGCTGTGCTGTACCTGAAATATTCTGGGGTTTTTTTTTGCTTCAGTTTGATTCCCTTAAGCTATTTCGACTCCTTAAAGAAGTTAATTAATAAATTAAATCTATATTTTTCAATGTCAAATTCGTCGTTTCCAGGTAACAGGCATGTCCTATAGTTATATGCACTTCATATTGCACTTAGTTGCCATTGCACCTTCTTTAGCCTGAAATATGTATATTCCACATTGATTCATATGCGCTTGCTTGCCTTCTTGAGTCAGGGTTCCGTCCATATACCATTTTGATATAATGATGTTTCAACAACACGATCTCATCCAGTGTTGTGTATGGGTCATTCTTTTTGAAACCGGACAGTTTTAAAATTCACCATTTTTGATTTCAATAAAAAAAAATCCGAAATTAGATCTCGACACTCCCACCAAAACGAAATTTTCGGTTTTGCAAAAAAAAATTTTGTTAATTTTATAAACAATTTCAAAATTCGTCAAAAACGAAAAAAATTATTTCTCAGGTTCGGTTTATCGGACAGGTCTCGTGTTGATATTGCTGAATAGTATTTCACTGTATCTATAAAAATCCAAATTTAATAACTTTTTAAATTGTTTAATTATATTAAGTAATTGTTGCTAAAGTTTATATATAATTTTTCTCAGTGATAATCACCATGATATGGGTTCTAAGAATATACATTGTATTGCCCTAAACATTACTTAAATTACGGTGCTTACAAAAAGATGGCTACTTTTATAGTTTAAAAGATATTCGTTTTTGAAGTTATAAACAAATAAAAATATGCCCTTAAATAAAGCTTTGCCACGCAATCAGTTTCAAAGCTATGTGACTGAAACTTGACAATTAAGCTTGATATTTATCAAGCTTTTAAAAAATGTCAACTTCAGGCGGATCGGACGTCTATATCATATTGCTGCAATAGACCATTTTGATAAACTGAACCTGAGAAATCCAGTTTTTAAAAAACCTTTTTTTTTCTATTTTTTCGTTTTTGACGATTTTTGAAATTGTTTATTAAATTAACAAAAAATTTTTTTGCCGAAACCGAACCAAAATCACGTTTTGGTGGGAGTGTCGAGATCTAATTTCGGATTTATTGAAATCAAAAATGGTGAATTTTAAAACCGTCCGGTTTCAAAAAGAATGACCCGTATTTCGGTTTTAAAGTGCTATTCAATCAACAGGTTGTCTCTGCACTCTGATCTACTGGGATAAGGGGCTAAGCCCTAAAATGTTTAACTTTGCTAAACTTGTAATGTCTCAATATCAGGAATATTAATATATAATATATTATATAATATTATATATTATTTTCATTCATGGTAAAAAAAAATCATTTAAAAGAAATAAAAATCAAAAGTGAATCACCTTAAAAATGTTTTCTTTAAAATGTGTTAAACATAAAATCAATTAAAAATTAGTCATTCCACATGGATTAATTTATATAATTCTTGAATTTCGTTTTACGAGTAGAATTTTTAAGAAGAAACTAGAATCAACAGCCGATCATTGACAAATGTTTAGAGACCCATAAACTCTTCTACTATGTAATATGATATCAATTTACTACCCAGCATCAAGAATTCCCAGCGCTTTCTCACTAGGCGCCATAAATCTGCCTGCCAACCAAAGCATCAGCAGCATCCGTTGAGCTGAAGGTATGACAACGACTAATGCCATTTAAAATGCGGCAGTTTAGCTGCTATTTATATGGGTATCAATCGACGTTCTTTCGATTATTGACTGTCAACCAGTTCGGCTCAACTCAGTTAATTAATGCGCTGCAAGAAACGAAGACATAAAATAAAATTTAGAAGTAGGAAAAAGAAGAAAAACAGTTAAAAAGAAATCGGCAATAGATTGAGATTTTTTTTTTTTGTTTAAATGACCTCCTTTCGATGTGGGTTTTGGTTTGAAAACTGATAAGAGGGTAACACACACACAAAAAGGTTGAAATGTTGAGCAAATAATTAAGGCAACTGTGGAGAGCTCTTCAATGCGAAGGAAACCCGCAGAGTTAAGAAATGTGCGGGGGTAACAAGGTCAAATTGAGGTGATTGGCCAAGCTTTAAATCATTTATTATGAATTAGTTAATTTGATGGTTGTATAGGGGAGGTGAGGCTTAGTTTTCGATTTTAAAACATTGTAGTCAGTAAATGCTTATAAATGGAAAAAAACTATCACTCTACTAAAGAGTGATTTTTATGCTATTTGGGTTTTGAGTGGAAATTTTTTGACTAAGGTTTGCCATTTCACCATGAATAGACTAACAAATGAACATCGCCTGCAAATCAACACACAGAATTGCCACATTGGCCGTGTTCAGCAGAACAACTTGCTCCCCTGTATAAATTTGCAATAATCTTCCTACTGAACTCGAGTGAAGCGGCATCATAATAGCCAATTTGAGGTATCATGATACAGGAGCATGTATCAAAGAAATAGTACGCTACTTTAAAGTGATACTGCTCCCTCCATCAGCAGACACTATTCGATGCATAATTTTTTTCTGATACCTGCTCAGGGATTAATTATTCTGCTGAGCATGCCCATTTTGTCTGACGAGCAGCCAGAAGCAGTTCAAGAGCAGCCAATGCACCCTGAAAAAGTACTGTTTGGTGCGGTTTGTGGTCCGGCAGCTTTATTTGACCGTAATTTTTCCAATATAATGAAAATCGCAACGTTACAGTCAATGGAGCAAAGTACCGTGAGATGATTACCGACTTTTTTTTGGGTGACATGTGATTTCAACAAGATGGTGTCACTTGCCACAAGGCACGCGAAACTATGGACCAATAGAGAGGAGAGTTTCTTGAGCAATTCATCACACGTTTCGGACCATTCCATTGGCTGCCAAGATCATGTGATGTAACCGTAAGCGAACCGCAATTTCCACAAACTGAACCAGCTTTCTTTTAAAAATTTCTAACCGACCCAAAAATCACAAAAAAAAAACGGTTTGGTTCGGTTAACTTTACTGACTAAGTTACCTTCAGAATAATAATTGTTAAATTGGGAATTTTAATCGATGCCCTTAAATAAGTTTTATCCGAATTGAGGTTACACTAAGTTTCGCTGATGAAGCCTCTACCAGAATGACTGCCGAATCGATGTAGCTTTTAACCATTTTAATAAATGTGGTTCCGATAATCTTATAGATCTTTTGTTCACAAACCTCTTAATATACCTCTCATCAGAATACATTTCTTCCTGGAAAATTGCCTACTGATTTGTGTGAGTATCCCGTCTCCCCTACAGGACGATATTTGCCATGTTTTTCCATGATACTAGGGTTTGTAAAATGCACTTATTTAAAGATTTTAAAGATACTCAAATGTTTTCTAGGAGTTCAATTTCTTAAGTGTGTGAAGAGTCAATTTTAGAAAACATAATATTCCGATCTCGAAAACGGTAACTGATCCGAACCGAAACCGCGATTTGTTTAGCTCCTAAAACCATACAATGAACCGGTTCAAAAACTGAGTGAACCACTGAACGGAACCAGTCCGTATTCCGAGTGGCCTGCATAATAATTAATTCAAGCCTACAAATTCCACTTTCAGTACTGTATTTATACCGTTTTGACCTAAATTTGGGTATTTCCGTATATGAATTTATAGCATTTTGTTCTTATAATTTTTAGTTTTTATTTCTTTTCTTTTTTAAATTCAAAAAAACATAAAAGTTCAAATCATACTAATTTTATAAATGTGAAAGTTTGTATGTTTGTTAGTCACTCACGCAGAAATGGCTGATCGGATTCGTACGAAATTTGGCCCACAGATAGTTTATAGCCTGGAGTTGAATATAGGCTATATAACTTTTATTTAAATGTTAAAAAACACCGCGAAATTCGCAAAATTATTATAATAGTCTATTCCACTGAGCAACATCTAACAAGCCAATTGTTTCTATACCACACGTTCCTCATAAAACTAAGTAATGGCAGAGAAACTTGTCATGCATTATTATAGAATTTCTTTTTTAATATTAAGTCGACAAACCCACTTTAAAACGCCTCGCATGAGGTTCATATTGATGACATGCGACAAAATTGTGATAGTGATTAAGAGGAGTTCCTCCATTCTCGACGTGATGTAGATCTTCCCCCTATTTGCGCAAAGAACCCAATCGACATTAATTCAGAAATTCTGAACAGCATCGTTAGTAGCAATGTCCATGTACCAAAATGCTCAATATTTGATAACCAAGACGTGCCTGATAATTTAGCAAGATAGAGATTGAAGCAGTAGAATTCGTCAAAGATGTCAGGAAACACCCTAATGGTCTTCATTCGGCAGTAGCACCAAGCATAACTGCCTTTCAATCACATGGAAATTCCGTGCTTTGTCAGTTGCCCTTGAATGTTAGGAATTTCTCTTTTTTTCCGATTGTAACTAAATATCGGTTATTTTTAGATTTGTTCTGCTTTCGCTAGTCGGGTAACAGTTTCGATATACTTTGGAAATAAGAATTTTCCTGTTTAGAATAAGTAAACCATTTTCTATTTATAAAGAAATCATAATACATTAAAAAAAAAACAAACATGCCAATCGGTTTTCTTTAAGTGCACCTAAGTGTATGTGGGAAGTGGTAAATGAATCATTTTGTGAACTGTGAATGAATATGATGTAATGCATTAATGACTGTAAATGAAAACTAGTATTCGCTCCCATAAATGGAGACTCTAATTCTCTAGTTTGAATCGATGGAATGGTTAAGTAACACTCTTAACTTAACCTTGCATGAACCCTCCTCTTATCGTCATTCGCCAGAACCTTCATTCCAAAAGTCCATCTTAGTCTCTTCTTTCTCTTCGCTTTCGCCCCTTTTAGGTACTTCCGATAAGATCGCTTTCAACATTCAATAGAAAATCATAAACATGTCTCGAACTTGGGACATTTTTTACCTAGAACAATAACAAAACTAGCTACAGCAGCGCGAGGGGAGTGAGGAAATTCTGATTTTTATAGCAAAAATGTCCAACATTATAGGCCGGCAAAACAATTTCCAGTGAAATGAAATCGAACGGCATTGATTGCATGCCAATGTGGCTCCAAAGTTCTTGGCCGACACCTGCAGCCAGCCAGCCAGACGAACCAGCCGCAAGATCGAGTGGCCATTTATAGAGTAACCAGTAACTAGCAAGACGATCAACAGACGATCAACTTTCAAGGCAATGACGCAAAACACGCAATGGGCCAGGTCTTCACAGTCTTTCCGACTCCATTCCGTCATGTCTTTGGCTTTCTATGGCGACGTTGCGTTAATTATTATGAGCAGCGGAAGTTGGCATCGGGCAGCAGTAGCGGCGACTAATTGCACCCGGGGTGCTGGCTTAATTTGTAGAATTCGCCACTAACATCATCGGCTAGACATTTCTACGCTTTAGCTATTGAAAATGCACTTAAAACTAATGTTTGTTAAACGTGTCTTTACATTTGCAGAACCTGAAAAATGCTGCAGCAATTGGAAGTGTGAACTCTGCTGGGGTCCTATTAGATCTGCCCAAATATGCCCGCTCGCCATAATTGGGATACAGAGCGCGTGGGCGTGGCACATTTAGCAGGAGCTCTAAGTCCACTCTGTATAACAGATGCCAATCATGAGATTTTGCGACCGAAACCAAGAAGGTAAGACACTAAGGATGCAAACCTATGAAAATTGAGGAAGGTTTGGAAGCGTGGTTCGAACCAGTTACAAAGCATTACCATTTGAAAAATTCACAGCATATTTTCGGCTGCATATTGGATAATTACAAATTTTAAACAACTTTCAGTGTCATTAAAGTCATCAAGACTTGAATCGTGAACTCTGCCAATAGATAATCTATTATCACAAATAACTTGTTTTAATGAAGGACTCACCGAGCTTTAAACACAAGATTATATTTGCTCTTTAGCAAAGGTTCAAGTAATTCATACCGTATCTAAAAGTATGCAGTTTCCAGTTGCTGAGCTCCTATTTCCAGTGACTCCAAACAGGTCAAGCTCCTGTGGTTCCTTAGGCCCTGTTCATACACAATCTACAACACAATTATGATGATGAATTCCCTTTAAAGTAAATATAGCATTACTGGGGGTTATTGCTGGCTCGAGATCAATGCTTTTAACGTGCTTCATTATAAAATAAAACACGATTTTTTGGTTTTCCAATATATTTCGAACCCCTTCGGGATTCGTCTTCAGGGAAAAAGCACAGCGTCCGCTTTGTCAGCTGTGGAGTTGAGAACTCAACTTAAATAATGTTTGCATACTTTTAAGGACATTTATCATGTTTCCAGTTGTACATTACGTTAGCAAATTTTCGTTATTAAAAAACACAACAGTATAATTAAAAATGTTCTGGACCACTTGATTTTAGCCATTCAGGTCTTTTTCCACACTACACTTATATGTCGGATTAGCTACGGAATATATGAAGCATTTATGTCATGTCAAATTCAAAGTGCTTTTATTAATCTTAAATGTCGTAAAACAATCTCTGCATCCAACAAATTGTCAAACCAAGTTGCTTTGTGCATCTTAGAGATGGGCACGTGAAAGAAAATTCAATCCCGTGCCGTCCCGATCGCGACCCGTCCCAATCCCGACCCCATTTTTCAATTCAATTTCGTCCCGATCACGACCAACAATTTTCAATTTAATCCCGTACCGACCCGATCCCGTACTTGCTGTCTCAAGCACACACACGCGAGGCGAGCGCTGATTACGCAAAGGCAACATTGTTGTTGCTTTTTAATTTGCCAGAGACGTAGGACAGAAAGAATAGAGTCACATATGATGTTGTTGTTGCAGGTCTGCACGAACAAACAAGAAAACCTTACCTTCTTTTTGCTTTATGCAGGCTTATGAGCGCGCAGAACGTATGCGCGCGAGCTATTACTTTGCGCAAAGCAACAACGAGTGCGTGATCACTCGTAGATCATACCTCATGTCATACGCTGTGAAAGGTTTTGGTAAGATATATGTAAAAATTGATTGTTAATTTGCCAGAGACATAGGACAGGCAGAATAGAGTCACATATGATGTTGTTGTTGCAGGTCTGCACGCGTCAACAACAAAACCTTAGCTCAGAAAAAAAGAGGGGAGAGCACGCATATGAAATTGTTTTTGCTTTATGCAGGCTTATGAGCGCGTAGAACGTATGCGCGCGAGCTTTTACTTTGCGCAAAGCAACAACGAGTGCGTGATCACTAGTAGATCATACCTCATGTCATAAGCTGTGAAAGGTTTTGGTAAGATATAAGTAAAAATTGATTGTTAAGCTTAGCTTAGGGGTAGCTTACGGTCCAGTGTGACTGTTCAACGCCAAAATACCACCGTTCAAATGCAAAATATAAACAAATGTGAACCGGTCACACTGCACTGTCCCATATGTTTTGCTCGAAATTGAATTTGGTAAAATGTTTTTTTAATATTCACGGATATTTGGAGGATATATGGAGTGCAGAAGTCAGCGGCAATGCAAAATTTAACCGTTTGTTTCAACTTACGCCAATCGATTGTTTTTGTCGCTCTTTTGTTACTGACATTCCGACAGGTAGATGTCGGAAAAATTACAAGCTATTTTTTCTGCTCACACCCGATTGGATTTGATTCAGCTTTTTCTGCGAGTCAAGCTAGCGCCTGCGCCTGTCCAGTTAACGGCGCCACTAGTTTTCCGATGGACATGAACGGTTCGACCCAGCGTAAGAGGCCTGTCGAAATTTTAGTAGTTAGAGTTGAACCTAAGTATTTAGCTTTAGATCGAAAGTCAAGAGGAGCAACTTATACAGGGCTCTGCTCCCTATATTCCAAATACATAGTTGTCTTTTGAAAATTCAAATTTTGATCAAAATTACGTTTTGCTAAAGTTTAGATCTAAGTGTGTCGTATGAGTAATCTTTTACTAATGCTTAAAGCTTAAGATAAAACTTATGGTTTTAAAATGGTTTTTAATTAACTAAATTGTGGGTCCTAAACATTATTTTAATTTTGTATTTATAAACAAATAATTTTAAAGCAAACTCTTTTGAGATAAACAAAATCAAATCAAAATCTAAACTCATTATACAATTTTGCAAATTTGTGAATTCTTGGCCCGATATTTAACCGTCTATTTACCCATCTTCGTGGCAATCTAAACTCATATATTTTTGCAAATATCGCGATTTTTTTATACCGATTGACAGACACCTTCTCTTTACCCGTCTTCATTTGCCAATTATTAAATCTTTATGATAATCTGAACTATTTATAAAATTATGCAATGCAATTGGCAGCCTTCAATTTACCCGTCTTTTTGGGCTGTTCGATCTAACCATTTACGCGTCTACAATTGCGATCTATCAAATCTTCATGATACCCAAAACTAAAAAAATTGATCAAATATCGGAATTTTTGGTGCTGTTAAGTCTTAAATCAGGTACACTATTGCTATTTATTAAATCGTTGATAGTTAGCGACCATTCTAAATTGTAGGAATTTGAGTATTGCCGGCTCTAGGTGACCTAGAGCCGGCAATACTCAAATTTCTATCTATTAAATCTTTATGATAATCTGAACTCATTCAGGCATGTTCTCAATTCCATGGCTACTTTTCAAAAGTGGAATTGAATCATGTTCTCGCAACACCAAAACGAAAAAGTTTTTCGTAATGCTTGCTGGTCGGTGGAATGAAAAGTAATTGCCAAATTACGCACTCTTACAGTTGCTAGATGCACATAAAGTGAACTTTCCTTAATTTTGTGATACATTTAGAAACTGTTAGTGAAATTTGATTTGCTTTGATTTGATTTGAAGTCAGCATCTCTCATATTTGACTGTTCCATTTTCAATCGTTTCGCTTGGAATTGTGGATTCTCTCTTATGTATCTAACGCAGAGATGGGCATGCACACATATCGACACACTTTTCACACGCATACAAGCACAATTTGCGCGCGCCCCATTCGTGTTCTATAAATAGCTTTCAATGCTTATAGCGTACGTGTGATTTTGTGCAGTCGGCCGCGGCAGCGTTCCTATGCACACGAGGCAGCGCGCTCTGCCTCGTGTGCATTGGAACTTCGCGACGCGCCCATCTCTGATCTAACGCCAATATCGTCTGGACCAGTGATTTGCAAAAAGTTAAAAGAGAGCAATGAATGCAAGGTAGTGCAAACACTCTCTCCATTTCGCATGCGCATAATTTTGTGAGTCTGTGACGTCATTTGACAGATTAGTCTTAAGTTGGGAATTTGAATTTTCTAATTTAACTTGATTTAGTTAAATTGTTGCTATAATTACAATTCATTTTCATTTCGGTTACAGAAGCACACTTTTGAAAAAATGTTAACAAACACATAATTGTGAGTCTGTGACGTCACATTGGAATATTTTTTTGACAAGCGAAGCTTTGCCTTCGATTTTTTGTATATATCAAGAAAATTATGGTTTTTGTCGAATTAAAAACTATTTGAAACTAAATTGTCGAAAAAAAACCAAAATAAACGTAAAGCTTTTTAACTTTAAGTAAGACTTTTAGAAACCTTGGCGACGGTCATACTTAAGCTTAGCTTTAAGCGTTTAGCTTAAAAGCTTAAGAAATGCTGCCGGATGACAAATAAGAAAGTGCTCAATGCTGCTGGATAGATGGCGCTTTGGTGCGCGTAAAACTTTAAGAGCAGCTTTAAAACTGAACCAAGCTTCAAGCAGTGCTTTTTTGCCGACCGGGAGCTTTTTTCAAATAGACCAGTAAATTTAAAAATAAATACTGGCTTTATTCATTCACATTTTATTTTTATTAAGATTTAATAAGCAAAATTTGTAACAAAACAGCTTATGTAAACTTTAGAATCCCTTAAAGATTATGGTTAACTGAAGAAAAAGCCACAAAAAGTGGTATTCTAACACATTCTAAATTTCTTTAGCAAACTTTTGCCTTTAATTCCATTTCCAAATTCTTGCCAGTGCGTTATCTGCCTATTATTTTTACTCCCATCCTCAAACAATGGTCACTATTTTTAGACTTGGACACTTGCATGCAAAATTGTGCACAAAAGCGTGAAGTGAAGTGGCCAAGTTGAACGGACAATAAACTTTTTGTTCTGAGCCGGCAAGCAACTTCTTCTTTTCGGAAGTAATACGTACCACAGGCCAGACGATTTTAGGAAATAATACATTGTTGTTATGGCTGATGGTCTAAAAGAAACGGGGACATACACATGTATCTACTACTCGTATTTTGGTCTTAGCATTGTAAAGACGGTCAAGGTTAATTTGTGGGGGAAAAAAAAAAGAATTAGTGTCAGAGAAGAGATTCACTCCGGATGTGTGCCACAAAACTTTTTGGTTTATGAGCCGCGGGTAGATCATAAAGTCAAGTAAAAATGCATATTAAATGCGGGCTTATGGGCTCTAAGCCAGACCAAACAAATTCAATTAAAATGAGACTAGAGCTAGTGCCAAAGTTGAAGGTTTCCCCTGGAGATTTCTCAATTATTCAACAATTGCCGATTGAAATCTTCGCCACAGGAAACTGCGTAGAAATATGACTGGCATTTTTTTGGAAACTCTTTGGACAAGCAATTAAAAAGTTTGAAATGCGAATAACAACAAACAAATGACAGTTACAACAAAAAGTAACAAAAAAATTCACACAAACGAAAGTGAAAATGGCCAAATGTGAATAATTAGCTTAGCTACCAGCAACAGCAGCAACAACAACAAAAAGAAATAATTATAACGAATTGAAAAAGGGAAAAATGTACGAAAAATTCGCTACAATTGCCAGCAAAATCAAGTCAATGACAATGGCATGGGCATGCGACTCTGGGCTGAGGTCTGAGGGCAATAAACCCCCACATCTACATCTGGTTACATTTTAGTTCACTTTTATATATCTCTCCACTATAAAGCATCTTCACTTCGCTGTAATTTTGAACGCAGCATTAAAAGAAACAAAACAAAAACAACAAGTGCTACGTGAGGCAAGTGAAAATGTTGTTACCTTTATACCTCTTGCAGTCGGCTACTTTCTTTCACAGATACATATGTATCTGTGAGATACTTTTGTGGTATTTATCAAAGTTAGTTAGTTAACTGCAATACAGAATTCAAGGCGCGAAAGTGTGGGAGACCCACAGCTGTTGCCTACAGCGCGGCACCAACTGTTGATAGTTTGGGATAGACGAGCAACACTTCCCTCGCCTGACTAATTAACCGCTTCAAGTTGAGATCACACTTTAACGGAAGCAAAGCTAGTGGCGCTTCTTCGCCTCACTCCACTTCACTCCACGGATGTGGTTAATGTTGATGTGTGCCCAAATGCGGAAATCTTGTTGACGCCTCAAAAGTCGCAGCATATTAATCTCTATCTGACATCTCAAGTGCCGCAAGTTGATACGTGGATAGGTCCAAAAAAAAAAAAAAAAACATAAAACATTTGAATTAGGTAGTCATTTGGAAAATGTAAAGGCGTTTCATAACAATGAGTTGGTACAAATGCCTAATTGCTAATTTTAATGAAGGAAGCATTCCGACCGCAATGCATTTTGCATATGATACCCAACAAACCCTTGAATCAAGCAGTACAAATTTTATTCAAAATTAAATTAAAATCGTATAAGGGCAAATAATATTCAGGATTCTCTCCAATTAATTTAGTTAGCCTCTGTAAAGCCCGGGTGTTTGTACACGTTTTAAGTCCTAACGTCTAGTTCGCGAACGGTTTCTAAAAGTATTAAGCTCATAGGTTTCTAGAAATCCTAGAAATTTATGGCCGAAGAAATCCAATCTTATGTATCGTTTAGATTATCATAAAGACGGCTATTAAATAGAAAGAGTACATCAAATGGTCAAAAAAACCGCGAATTTTGTACAAATTTATTATGAAGCTTGCCTCTATGGCAATATAAGAAATGTACACCAAAAACCGCGAAGTTTACAAATTTTCATTTGAGTATTTACATAAGTGCAGGCGTAGATTGATTGCAAAATTTGTCTATTTTTTGTATGACCTAAGATTATTATGAAGATTTGATGGACGGCAATGTAGACGGGTAAATAGGAGGTGTAAATCAAACGGTTCACAAAGATGTAATAAAGAGTAATGTTATTCCTAATTGTGGATTGAACGACACATAAAATTGGAAAAAACAGGAAATACGCCAAATTTTATAATTAGTTCAGATTATCATGAAGATTAAATAGTTGCCAATTGAAGACGGGTAAACAGGAAGTGTCGGTCAATGGCTGATTGAACATGTTTGCAAGCACGGTTGCCACTTTTGGAGCAAATGCTCGTTGGAGCACTGGAGCAATTTTTTGGAAAAAGGGGCTTTTTTTAGCATGGCAAACAATTTGTTCATAACATCAAAAGCACAAATTGAAAACTGAAAGTTGTTTTTATAAATTTTTGTTAATTAAATATGCCGCACACTGAATTGTCCGATACTCTCCTCCGTTACCAGGAGATTGAGGAGCGTAAAATTATAAGCTTAGCCAATGACAGTAAGAGGGAGCTGGTACGCAAATTGTATGAGGCGACTAAAGTCACCAGCGAAGACCTGAGCCGTGAATACAGTTCGGAGGACATTAGACAGTTATGCTTGCGTACTAAAGTACGCGTCCAAATGACGCACATGAACTGCGTGTGGGACGCCAAGAAAAGGTTCGAGAAGAAGGGACGCCTGGCCAACCGCTCAAATCGATTTATTGATGCTATGTCGATCAAAGCTGTGATGAAGAAAATGGTTGAGCTCTATACGGATGATGCAGTGAAAAGCTACCGGCACATAACTATTTGTCAGCTAAAAAAGGACAACAATGCGAGGCTGGATCGTTGGAATCGTAAGGAATCGCATAGTGAAGATATGGATTCGGTCCTATTTCCGTTGGATGAAATGCTCCAGCCACTGCCAGAAACTCAAGTAGATATTCCAAGCAGTCAATCCGTAGAGATTATAACGGATGCTCAGCCAAATGATCCTGTAACCTGGGTCAACAATATCAACGAAATCAATTCAGAGTCCATGGCGCTGTCGCTAAACACAGAGGAACTGCAGCTGACGCAGAGCCAGAGCCAACCGCAGAGCCAAAGCCAGCCGCAGAGTCTGACGCCAACCAGATTATATAGTATTTGATACCCAAGTGCCCTCCACTTCCACACAAGAAGAGGAAATAGATTTTTTGGGATAACATTAGACATTTCTTGATTTTATTTATATGAAAACTATTATTATAATTATTTGTTTTATTGCGTAAAAAACTGCTTAAAACCGTTTTACATAAAAGATAAATACATCTAGTTTAAAATCGCCCGTCTGAACCTTATCAATAAATATGAAATACAATTTGTTGTTTTAATGATTTACAAATTTAAAAAATCTATGTACAATTTACACAAAAAACCATAATGTAAAGAATTGAACCATCATATAAGTAAATATCGATAATAATGCAATTACGTGTAAAAACGACAAACGGGAAGCTCACAAAAACAGAAAAATCATGCGAAACTGGATTTTTTTAATACAGAAAAACCAAAGCTTATTGAGCAAGTGCGTAAAGCCGAGTATGCACTCATCATGTATTTTGTAATTCACAATCTGCCATTCTTATTAATGGTCTACTTGGCCAATTTGTTACGAGTTTGTTGTCCAGATTCCAAAATCGCTAAAGAAAGAAATTTCCTTTACAAAATTTAATCGGCCTTGCAACCGATTGCCAAAAATGTCATCAAAGCCATATTAAGTATGGATTCCAGTCATTTTTACATCCAATGCACTTGCCATTCTTTTCTTTTATGCTCAAAAACTTCCACCTGATATCAAAAATCTTTATCGAAACATCTATGTACTTATACTTTGCCTGGAGCCCCAATAGTGCTCGAATTAAAAGAGCTCCATTGGCTTTCATTGAATAAATTTATATTTTCACCTAAACAATGGGATGCACTTCAGTTATTCTTTTTGGCTGAGTGCTTCGAGGTTAACAACATTAAACCAAGTGAGGAAGCCAACTTAACGGCTAAACAAAACAAAATAGGATAATTTTTTTATTTTTAAGCTACGTTTTAAAAACTATAAATGAACTTAATACCGAGCACAATAGTGCGCGAGTTTTATTTGAAGTTAGTTTTCCAAATATTCAAGAGATTCAACTATTCACGAGAACGCCAAAAAAATTATTTTCCATTATACTGTGCAATTTCTTAGCCATTTCGGCTATCTTTATAACTCAGATCCCGAAACAGCTGCTGCAACTAACTTATCAGATAAAAAGGGAAAATGAACTAATCTTATTTTGGAATGAAGTGTCGAAAATAAAAAATGGACTTCCTGCCCAAGGATTTCAAGAACTAGTTTCTTTTGTAAGAAATAAAATGTCTCTGCTACATTTCTCTGCTTCTGCAGATTATTTAAAACAGAGCTTAGCAACTTGAATTTTCGTTTATGACTAACATAATGCTATTTAGAGAGCTTTGTTCACATACAGATTTTCATGTTTGGTCAACAAATGACCTACATTAATTTATTGATTGAATTATTTACTTCTATTATAACTTAATGAAGAACCTTTTGATCTCTAATAAGACAGAAATTAGTATAAGTATTTGAAGCGACATTGTTATATTTAGCTTTAAAAGAAAAAGTTGTGTTAAAATGGGGGTAAAAATGAATTTTATGTTTATTTTTCAGGTATTTTAAATACCATTATTAAAAAACAGTTATCCCCTGTACGTTTTTTGATAAAATATAGTTAAACATCTTATTTCATTGAAATGGAGCATTTTCAAATATATTTTGGAGCTTTTGTTTCGTTAATGGAGCCTTTTCGAATTTTTTTGGAGCATTTTATTGTTTCCTAGTGGCAACCGTGTTTGCAAGTAAATTGGCTATCGGCAAATTTTTCGATTCTCACCATTTGGCAGGACCTGCTTAAAACAGAGTCTGCCAGCCATAGCTACCAGGAGCCGAAGTCACTCGTGTTTTCATGCAAACTCTAGCCGAACTCATGATTTTATGAATCGGTGTACACTGATTTGCAAGTAAAACGGGTGCAGTCTGGAGAGAGCTCTCTTGCTCACCAACACAAGCACACTTTTTTGTCCTCTCCATTTGGCCGGCACAGGCTTAAAATGCCAGGCAAGCGCTCTCTCTCTCTCTTTTCCATCTGCGATTTTACATGAGTTTTTTCGTACAAAAGTGATTCTCGCTCATTCTAAACAATCGTAATTGAGCCGAACGAAAAAAACACCCGAATTGATTGGACTAAACACACGAACAGGATTATAATCAGAGCGAAAACAAGATTTGATTGGTTTGATTAAATTCAGTTGGATCGGTTGAGCACAAAGCAAGTTAATTCGGGTCTTGCACGTTTTGTAATCGAACGAAGCCGGTCTCTGATCTGCATCCGTGTTTTTAAGTAATTTTAATTCATCTTTAAATTGAAATGTTGTCGAAGGAAGCACTAAAAGCAAGAAAGAAGGATTATGGAGAAAACTAAGTATTGCACTGGGCAACCAGGTCAACTTTAAAGAAGCGATTCAAGTTGATTTTCGTGTGCTGAACACGAATCTGTTTTGGGAAATGGTCCATCACGTCTTGTTTAAAATGCATATTTTGGCCCTTTTTAGAATCATTTTCTGGGGAACTCACATATATTTGACGAACCTTTCATAGAATCTCCATATAGTACCATTTCTTAGCCTCAAAAAAACGTATCCCAAAGAATTCTACGACTTTTCTAAGCGAAGATATACACCAGTTTAAATACATGTTCTTGAAATGAAATTATTTCTACTGCCCAAAGGTATAGAATGCAAAAACCAGTGACGCAAGCCTCGGATCGTGGAGGTCTTAAACCACCCAGCACACTGGGCCAGCGGGCCGAAATTTTAGCCAAACGTACCAATTTTTTGTTTGGGAAACTGGAAACTGGCAAAATTTGGATCCATGTTCGTTATTTTCTTTGAATATTGCACTATAGCTGGAGGTATGCGCTTTTGCTCTGTTTTTCTTTGATATATATATTGTATTCCCATTTGAAATTGAGCGTCATTCCATTTTACAATCAAAGTATGCTTTTGTTTTAAAAGCCTAGGATTTTGCCCATGAACTCTGAGCTAAACTATCTTTATACGGGTGTCTTCATATGTGTGAAAATGTGTAGCATACTCTTAGAAGCACTGGAGTTTAATCTTTTAAGAACATTTCGTAAAAAATTTCAGCTTCCTAACTTTTTTCGACATTTCATAGCGACATTTAGTTTCTTTCGATTCTTTAGTAACATCTCAGTGTCAAAGAGCTATTTAATTAAAATAAGAATTTATAAACTAAGGTACAAATATTTCTTGCAAGAACCACAAATAAACACCCGATTAAAAGCCAACACAATGGATAATTATTTTTCTTACTTTTCTCACCTAATTGTTTCGCATTTATCCATAAAAAGAAATGACATTTAATTTATTCTGATTAGATAATATTCCTTTCTAGTACATTTAATTTCAAAAGATCTTCACATAAAATTTATTGATTAATTCCCCGCTCAAAAATTCATCCATTCATCTTTCGCAAGTAAAATTGTTTTGCCTTTTCCCACAGATGATTCGGCACAAACGATTTATGCCAAACAAACAAAATGATGAAAAGTCTTGCATTAAGAAAGGGAAATTGCATTAATGAAATTTATGCCGTTGCCACCTACCACCAATCTGAGCCAACCTTGCCGCAACCACAATTTCCACTTCCCTTTGACCATTTCTTAACGATATTTTGCCCATGCCAAATAACATCATTATTAATGGCTCACTCGAATAACCTCTGGGTTCTAATGATCTCAAGATTAAACAAAACTTGAAACAGAAAACAGAAAACCGAAAACAATTTCCTGTCTAACTGTCATGAGACTTGAAAAACGAAAGTTCCTGGGTTGAGCTGAGTTAAAGCTGCAATCTCATTAGTTGGCCAACGTGAAGTGACATACATAAGTCATATGGATACCACCAAAAGGGCCGGGCAAAACTACTATTAGGCTTGTAATATTTCTCCAGCTTTTTTGTGAGTTGCATTTACCGCCTTTGGGCAGTTTTTCCATGGTTTTTTTGTGGCCGCGTTGTTTTATAAACACGCAATTGTTACATTAAACTCTTGCTTTTTTCTGGTTTTTAATTTTTTTCTCTAGCAGGTCTTTGGTGTGTAGAGCGTGGCCTAATGGGTGTAGGTTTATTTATAGGCTGTCATTACTTTGCCGTAAATTAAACTTTTTAATGCGAAAATTGTTTTGAGCATAATTTTCCTCTTCTTTTGTTTTTATTAAATAAACATAGAAATGTAGAAAGCTATTGTATAATCGGTGCAGTCAGTTTTTGGTTGAAGTTTTTCCGTATTTGTGGGGCGTTTTCCAAATGCTGATAACTTTCTACAATTTCAATTGCTTTTCATTTGTGGTTTTGTGGCTAGGATTTCAGATGCAGCCGCTCCCATTACTCAAAAGAAGCTTCTGCTTCAGCAGCAGGTCAAAAAACCAAAAGCTAACCTCAAGAAACCGTTACAACAACACTCACACACACACACACAGACACAGGCACAGACAAGCTATTATAAATCATTAGAAGCAGGTTACGCTTAACAATTTATTTACTCCACACATGAAATCTATCTTGTAGATGTATCTTGAAACCTACGCGTGTACCTACCTGAGCATGCCTCTCAGAACACACACATATGTATAATACTGACACGGAAGGAAGCTAGGCAAAACGATCTGATAAGTGTCAAGATTGTATAACCTTCCAAGCGCAGGCAATTCACAGCCCCTCTAAACATAATTAAATTCAGAACAAAGCCAAAGTCTTCGATTAGAGATGAGAAAGCTTGGGCTGTTTCTTGCGATTTTCAAGGAATGTTGAAGTAAGCTAATTTAGGTTAAGTTAAAAGATAGAAATTTTTATTAGATTAGATTAATAAATCTAATTTTGTTACTTTTAAGAGAAACGACGACATGGGAGGATACAAAATAGGAGGGTACTCTGCTATTAGCCCCATTTTTTGTACAAATTTCTGAAATTTCGCAGTAGTATGTTATTAAATGATCGGAGGACTCCTCATTCTTTTCACCGTATATCTATGTGTTAAGAACTTTACTCGTTTGCTTTTGGAACGGGCTAAGGCCGTTCTGGTATCACGTTAAAAACATACCAAAGTCCATTATAGAACGCAACTCAAGAACATTTGTTCTAATTTCAACATTTGGTAGTTTTCTATGAACACTTTGGGAACCTTTTTTAGAAACTCTTCGGGATTGTTTATTAATAAATAAAATTATTTTGTGTGAATCTCTTGATTTTTAAGAGCTACCGGAGATCACTAAGCAAAACAAGATACAAATTTGTTTGAAATCTGTTTTTTATGCTCTGTACCGAAGGTACATAGAGTATATTAAGTTTGTGCAAAAGTATGCAATCATTTCCGACCCTATAAAGTATATATATTCTTGATCAGCATCAACAGCCGAGTCGATATAGCCATGTCCGTCTGTTCGTCTGTTTGAACGCACAAATCTCAGAGATGGTAAGAGATAGAGGTTTGAGAGAGGATGAGACACATACTTCTTATACTTGCATGAGCAGCACATCACACACTTTATGGCTGTTTTGCCACTTTGTGTGGCTTCTAACTCAAATTGATCAGATATCTGCAAACTTTGGGGGATACAGAGTATGTTATAGTCGGGCTTGACCGATTTTCTTTCTTGTTGAACATGTGGGAATGATACAAGTTCGAAATGATTAGGCCAATCCTAAAAAGATTGAATTATTTAGATAAGTCAAAATTGAGATTTCAAGTTCATTCTGTGTATATAATCATATAATGGCAATAAATAAAGCAAAGCTCATAAAAATCTGTGGTATAACGGCCAAAAGCCAACTGCCAAGAATCTCATTTCTTACAGGTTCTCTCATTGTAACAGGTTTTTTTTTGCTGAACCAAAACCGCAGTTTTGTTCACTCCAAAAAGCAGTTAGTGAACAGAACCTGTGGCGGCATAGCCACCATAAGTAAAATTATGAAAAAAAGATGAGAAAGCAAAGCTAACTTTGTCTGTGCCGAAGTTTTAATAGTAGTACTACTACAACGGCAGTTTCGACGGACTTGTCCAGATTGAAAAACTTGTTAAATCGGGTTTTAACCGCTTTCTTTAACTTTTTGGCCGTACTTGCACCCGGTGTTTACAACTCTGATTCATTAGTCTATGTAGATATTGAATTAAGGTTATAAGACTATATATTCGGGGGTGATTAACCCTGCGTACGCCACAGATATATACCTTATTGCTTATTGTAAAATAGGTTTTAAACAGCAAATTCCTGGAAGGTATAGTGCCTCCATTTTCAACCGATTTAGCTATGCAGCTCTTAGAGGGTGATGGCCCATAATCATCATTGTTGTCTTCTTGCGAAGTATTTACTTTCTTTAGCTCCGACATTTTGCACCCTTTAATATTAAAATAATAGTTTTCGCTTTGGTATTTAGTTGTAACGCATTAACTGTTTCAAACTGTTTCAATAACAATAACAATATTTTATTAATTTAAACAGGCAAGTGTGGCAAAATGAATATTGTAGCAGAGTTAAGTCAATTCTGTTTAAATCAAATGAATGAACATACAAATTTTCTAATTCATTTGAATTTATACAAAATCAATTCAATCCTTTTTTTTTGTAAATGAATTAAATCAAAACCAATTCAATTCTGATTTTGGAAAATTTGAATTGATTCAAAATATATCAATTCGATGCCTGAATGATGCTCAGGAATGATTCGAAATTGAATCATTCGTTTACAGCTCTGAGTAGAAGTAGTAGTGTGCTTTTTTACTCAAATGAATAACATAGTAAATACATAGATAGTAGCCTAGATTCTAAATTTATATCTAAACAAGAAGTTGTTTTCGTATATAAAATACTAAGATAAATATATCGACCTGGTATAAACCGTCAGTCACTTACCCTGTTTATACACACAAAAAATATCATGATAAATACTCTTTAAAGTATGCCAACTTTATTTCCTTTACAATTAATATTTTTTGAACGAGATAATTGATAGTCGTTAATTGCAGCTTCATACATAATCCACACTCTACATTCACTCGGATTGTCGGAGCAGCTTAGGGTACACAAAATAACTTAGTATTTGGGCCAATATTAAATAAATATTCTCCTGAATTAATAATATTTATTAATGCAGCATACTTTGAAGAGCATTTATCATGATATTTTATTTGTGTATAAACAGGGTAATATCTTTCCAAATTGTTCACTATTCAGTCTAATACACCTGGCTTCCCAGGTCTTCCCCAGATACCAGATCAAGCAAGATTCGTTTGGCCGTATAACTCTGTTTCAAAAGTCCCCTTCTAAGATTTGTTTCCGATATTTAATTGCCTGACTTATAAAGTTATATAGGATCAACCAATTTGATCCATTTAGTAGCGGGTGAAGTTCGTGGCTTACCAAAACGCTGTGTTGCCTTACGATTAGGTAGCATTTAATAAAATGGATAGTGCTCGTTCCAGTTGCAAAAGGAACACGCTGTGTTGGTGCTTTCTATGTTTGGGACAAAGTTGAGTTTGAGCATTTCACCTCTGGCCATAAAAAATGTGCGAACTTGCTCCGCTGAAAACACGTCGTTGAAATAATTACCTTTCCTAGGTTGTAGTTCAATTCTCCGCAGATTAGCCTTTGAGAGCTGCTCTATGATTCGATTATAAAAGATGATCTATATGAAGCATACAACTTTTTTAGTATTTAGTATTAGAAGCCCATGATCCCCACTCTGAACTTTCTTCTAAGTTAAGTTTTTCGCAGTGATTGGCTGAAACTGATGACGTCCGCTTAGCAGAGGCTGAGCCAATATTTTAGGCTATTTTAGTCTATTTTTAGGCATGCGAAAATCTTCTGCATAGACAAGAAGTATTCATCCGATCCGGGCGATTCCAACATAAATATTAGCAGCGTGTAGTCAAAAGTTTTTAGTTTGGCAAACTCGTCTCCATAAAATAAAGAAATAAATAATTCAAGAAAACGTAACTTAAATAGGGGCTAAATGTATTTTTAATTGAAGATTTTGTTTTAGTCAGCCCAGAGGAAATATTCTTGCTTAGAATATTTAGTACAACACCGTTTCGAAGATGAGGGCAAAAAGTTTCTGGTAGATCTAATTGGAAATTGGACTTCTAAGGGTTCTTATAAATGTTGATTTAAATGTTTTTGATAGTAATAATTCGAATGGCAAAAGCACAGTTTTAAATTGGTGTAGGGTAATTCAAATGATCTTCTTAGATTCTAGTTAAAACAGAGCAAAGTGAAAGTTTTTGCTAGATTAGCTGAAAAATTGAAATCAGAACATACTTATGTCTCTTCATGTAATGAGGGTAACAGTCAGGCAGCTTCACTGTTTCGAATCGCAGTGACTTTTCAAAATCACTGAAATGTATGAGTACACATGGCTCTAACACTCCACACACACTGCTGATGCTGCTGCTGCTGCTGCTGCTGGTAATGCTGAGTGGCCCTAGCTGCCCTAAAGGTGGAGTAAGCTTCAACCTCCAGCCTGTTACAGTTGTTGTTGTTGTAGTTGTTGTTCCATTGTTTTGGTCACAGAGCTGAGAAAAATTACCCAAGCCAAAGACCCGATGTGCAAGGTGGCATCCATGATGATGTTGAGGCCCCCAAAGGCCCAAAACTCATGGAAAATGAGGAAAAACAGAAGATATCGCATAGCGCGTAGACAATGACTGGGCACCAGCAGCGACGTCAGCAGCAACAGCGGCAGCAGCTGGCAGCTGACTTTGAACCGCCGCGCCGACTGGCAGTTGGCCGTTTGGTGGGTTAGCTTCAGTTTCAGTCGAGCTTGATGTGCGAGAGCGAGCGGTAACGCAGCTAGAAAATGTATGAAAATCCGTAGTTTTCGAGTGATTTCGGTGAATCGGTTGCGCATGGCTGAATCCGAATGCGACAGCAATGAAAATTTATAATTTGCATAATTATTGTTATTATTATTTTGTGCGCAACAACAACAACAACAACAACGACGGCTTAAATAAAACATCGCAATTTGTTTAAAGTGAAATGAAACCAAAGCGAAAAACGAAACTGAAAATCCTCCAACAAAGTTGAGTCCGAAATTACCATCATCATCATCATCATGTACTGCACCAAAGATTGCTCTTGCAGTTTATGCCGCGAACTAAGAGCCTATAAGCTAGGCAACAAGAAGAAATCGCCTGCTCCTGCTCCTCCACCCTCATCTCTGTTGAGCAGAATGCTCAACGATAATTTCATATTGCGACGTCGTGGCATCTCTTTAAAGAACTTTCAGCCTCAATCTCTGAGGAATAGTGAAATGTGCCAACAATTGGTATTGCCACGACCACCGCAAACACCCTCGCCCACTCCCATCGAAGAGCTGCCCGATTTGGAGGAGCAAACGAAGCCCAATCACAAGGTGGTCATCTATTTTGGTGACTCCATGAATCGTCAGCAGCAGCCATCACCCAAAGAACTGCACTCTCGGCTGCTGCAAGAGATGTCCCAGAAACTAAAAGCCAATGACAAAGTGGAAGCGACGAAGTTGGGGGCGGTGGTGGAGGTGGAGACGCAGCAGCAGCAGCAGCGGATGGATGATGAACTGCCGCCCTACATTGAGAGCGTGCAGAATGGCGTAATTAATATCAAAATTGAAGGCAATTACCGGCGAGCCAGTGCTCTGGTAGAAACGGTGGCAAAGCCAACTCTAGCCGTCGTCAGCCCCACGAAATCCGATTCTGCTCAGGGTGATGCTGATGATGATGATGATGACGATGACAACAACGACGATGATAACAGCAACGACCCTGGCCACGATGCTGAGACGGATTCATGCGATTGGAGCTACGTTCAGGAGTGGAGACGTGCCGCTAGACGGTCGGTATTCACAGTGAAAATATTTCAAATGATTTGCCATTTCTATTTTTGCATCAATTCTGCATTTCTGCAATTCTATTGTGAAAGCTGTGGAAAGGGACTAACTTCAAAAGAAAAACTTTGCTGTTATAAGTTTGCATAAGGCAAATGCAACGACAGAGAGACAGAGAGAGAGGAGTCAGAAAGAACTTTCTTTGATTTTATGAGCTATATTGAAAATGTTTTTAATTTAATTTACGATTTATTATGGGCGCAGCATTAACTGGAGAATAATTAGAGAAGAACAAAGAACCATTTTACCAAATTAAATTTATTTTAAATTTGCATTTGTTTAAGACAAAAGCTTAAAGTTGCCATTAAACATTATTAATTGGTTTAATGTCTTTCAACTCAAATCAACTTGGCTAAACAAAAATCAAACAAGCAGAACAGTGCCATATTGACAGACTAGAAACATACTCCTCTTTTTTATAAAAAAGTCGATTAGTTTTATTATATTTTTTGTAAGGCTTAATTTGTAAACAAATATATCTCTGATAAGAGTTTGTTGAACATAATTGACTCTCAGGAGAGATTTGAAACGAACCAAAGATATTCGCTTAGAAGTCTTATCAATATAACATAAATTCGCATTTATTAGAATAGAAACACGAATTTAGGGTTTTTTTTTGATTTTGTTTAAAAAAATCAAAAGTTGTTTAAGTATCCATTTTTTAGTCTTTCGTTTATTTACATTTTTGAAAAAATTACATAAAATATTAAAAATGAAAGTAAAAAAGGTTGTCCTGGTTTCCATCTGTTTTGTTCAGCTGAAACATACAAAGCCCAACGAATCTTATAGGCTACTTTCACTGAGCAACATTTAACATCTTAAAGCAAAAGGTTTCTATACCACACGTTCCTCATAAAATTAGGTAATGGTAGAGAAACTTGCCACGCATTACAATATGTTTTTATTTAAAAAATGAAGTCGGCAAAAAAAACATTTGAAAACGCCACTCATGGATTCTGGCATGAGGACCTTATTGCGACCAAATCATGATAGTGATGATGCAGATCTTTCCACCTTCTACGCGGAGGATCTAATTGACATTAATTAAGAAATTTTGAGCAGCATAGCATCGGTAATACCAATGCCCATATACCAAAACGCCCAAGTTCTGATGCTGATTTAGCATGAAATATACTGCAGCATTAGAATTCGCAAAATATGTCCCAAAATATGTCCTTTCGGGAAAGTGACCAAGCATAACTGCCTTTCAATCACCTTTCAATCACGATTTTTGAACCTAATAAAGTTGAGCAAATGTTTAAAAAATTTCATGCCAATTAATTTTTTAAAACAACACATTTTTGAGAGCATTGACTGACAGATGAAAGATGTTAGATCCATTTCTATTTCACATCATCATCAAATTCCGTGCGTTCCTCTAAAATCTGCTCAGTGTGCAGAGACTATTAGGCTGCCTTCACATTGCTTAATACATGAGAAATCTTTACATGTAAATGACCTTCCTGACCTGCTAAGTAATTGTAATGTCCACATGTACGCAGATGATGTCCAAATGTATGTTAGTCGTCCTTTGAGTAAAATAAATGAGTGTGTCAATTTTTGTAATTGTGATCTTTGAAGTGTTAATGAATGGGCTAAGCGTAATGGACTGTCATTAAATCAAGCAAAGTGCAAATGCCTAGTTATATACAAAAAATCATTGAGTACAAGAGATCTTGCGAAATTAATAATTGACAATACACCATTAGAATATGTATCGCAAGCCATTAATCTAGGCATAACATTTAATGACTCATTAACTTGGAATGATCAAGTAACTAAAGCTGCAGGGAAAACCCATGGAATTCAAAGACAACTATCCGCGAAGTGCTTTTTAAGTGATCGAAATATTTGGGAATTGTGACGCTGCCTCTCAGAGAAGATTAAACGTAACATTCAACAATATCGCTAGATATGTCTATAATAGAAGACAATCGGACCACATTAAGCACTTCGCTCACCAGATATACGACCTTGACTTCAGAACGTGGACTGGATACAGATCTCTGATACTGCTGCATAAGATAATATATACTTAACAGCCGTCCTATTTATATGATAAATTAAGCTTTGCCTCTTCAACAAAAAACATGAATTTAAAAACAATGCGACATTAACTAGCCAGCTCAGAGAAACATTTTTCCGTGAATACTGTTCGGTTGTGGAACCAACTTCCACCCTATTTAAAAAATATTAGTAGTGCAACGCAATTTAGGGCCAAATCAAATACTCACCTTAAAAATTAAAACATGTATTACATAATACATGTAGTCGATAAATATACAGATATTATTATTAATAATATAATCAATGAAAATCAAAATTACATTAAAATTTTTAAAATTATAATAACTTAGGATGCTTTAAATATTTTCCCCTGAGAATTGTTTTTGTGACTGGTGCAATAATCATAAGTTTATACTTGTACTTGTACTTGTATACTTGTAAATTAAATTAAAGATAATCTAGTATGAATATCCAACACATGATAATTTACGATAATATTCAAGAGACATAGGACGAAAGTGTTTGTTTCCACAAAACGCGTCTAACAAGTGTCAAAATAGACATTTTAAGCAACTTTAAGCTCAAATTACTAACAATCCAGACGTGTTGGGGCATTTCCGAAAACAGATGCGTGTTCAGCACACGAAATTCATCAAGAATCACCACCAACCTTTCAATATATTGAAAAAAGTCCAATATTGTTGCCTTGTGTAATAGTTCCGGGTACAGTACCTTCGGTACAGAGTATAAAAAGTCAAAACAAAAGTATACGTTTCCGACAAAACGCGTCTAAAAAGGGTCAAAATAGGCATATTTTGGACTTTAAGCTCAAATTAGTAAAAATTTCGACCATTTCCAAAAACAGATTCGGGTTCAGCACACGAAAACCATCTAGAATCACCAGCAACATTTCAATATACTAGAAAAATTCTAATTTTGTTGCCTTCTGAAATTATCCGGCCGGTTTCCCTTTCTCGATTTCAATCAAATCATGCGGAATCGGAAACAATAAGCTTCAAAACTCCGTTTATATTCATACGACCCTCTTGACGGCAAAAGGTTTCGGCCGAATTCTTCAATGGCTTCTTAGAAATCACTCTTGCCAACTTTGATCAATCAAGTTTGGAAACGAGAAAAGGCCTGATAGTTTTTTTTAAATTTCAAGACTAGCAGCCACGTTCTCAATTCCACTTCTACAAAAATTTTGTTGTTTAAAACTGGTTTCAGTACTAGATTTGGACTCTAAGTCACAAATCTTTTGTGGAAGTGGAATTGAGAACATGGCTGTAGGTTAAAATAACTCAAACACATACTTCGATCTATAAGAAGGGCTTTTCATGTTGATTTGCTGACGTATAATTCAGTTAGCTTTAATTTTGAGGCTATTCTGACTGAAAAATACGTCTAAATATATTAATAAAGTTTTCCAATTTCCGGCGAAAAATCACAAATTCGCAAAATTAAGGCCCAAACTGATAGATATTCGGAATATTTTACATTAACAATTTGATATCTGTTCTGTATTTCTCTATTTCTTTGTTTATTTATAATACAGCAGATTCCAATTAGTCAATGTGGAAGATTTCGTGTACATCACAAAAAATCCCACGCATTACTTTGCCGGTCGGCTTTTTAGCATCTAAGTATTCCTAAAAAGCAAAATCTTTTCTTAAAAAACTCATAATCAAATTTTGGGACTTTGTAAAGAATCCGAGGCAATATCGCTTTTAAGCGAGAATATCGCTTAAAAAATGCTCGAAATAAGTCATTGACTATAATTTTTCTTACATACATTAGACTTTTATACCCGTTACTCATAGAATATGAACACCTAGATCTCAGTTTGTTTTAAATTTTTGTCACGCCCCCGCCATAAAATTATTGAATAACTTCTCAAATTTTAAAGATATGGAGCTCATATTTTACACCAACAGGTTTATACCCAATATTTATAGTCTGAAAATTTCAGAAATCTCCGAGTTATAAAAACGTTGCTTGCTTTTAGGTTTTTCTTTAAGGTACGCAACTTGTTTCGTATATTTGGGTCAGTATGCGCTGTCTGTTAGCATGATGTTAGTATGTTAACATTAATGTAAATGCTCTGTTGTTTAACATAATTGAAGACTATTAAACATTTTTCCCCCTGAGTAACGGGTATATCGAAGTCGGTCAGGGCTGACTTTAACTTACCTTCTCGTTAATTTCCCAATTTATGTTAACTTGATCAGACTTTTTGCTCTTAGGGTTTGATTATCACAGTTATAAAGATTAGATCTGACTTTTTAAACTCAAATAAAAAATTCCTTTTATTAATTTTATGAGAATAAACTTATATTCGATTTATAGAGAATTGTATTTTCGATTTATTTCGTGTCAGGTAAGCTAATCACGAACCAGTACG
The DNA here is from genome assembly GCA_037044535.1 of Lordiphosa magnipectinata. Taxonomy (NCBI): domain Eukaryota; kingdom Metazoa; phylum Arthropoda; class Insecta; order Diptera; family Drosophilidae; genus Lordiphosa; species Lordiphosa magnipectinata. The sequence goes on from JBAMBO010003103.1 coordinate 120,255, forward strand.
AAATCCAAACTCGATTACTCTTTTCCAGCTCTAGTTTGGAATTAATATTTTAATTTTTGTTTCTTTACAGAAAGGTTTCGGCTTCGGAGACCATTTAATAAGAATTTAAAGCATATTATTTTACTATTAAACTACTTTAATGGAATGGATCTAATATCCAGTGTATGTCACATAATTAGAATAAAAAACCAGCCTTTATTTTGTTTTCGTTTCTTTAGTGACCAAAAGGTCACTGTTCGAAAACCAAAGACTAATCAAGTGCCACTGAAATGAGAGCATTGTCAAAAACAAAAGCTACCCAAAGAAATGGCAACTTTTGCGCATAAATTGTACCCATTAAAATTTGGCAGGTCACATTGTTTAGTTCTTAAACAAGTGAAACAATGGTAGCAGCCGCTGTTACTTTTAGCTCTGCCAAATAAAATATGGGTCAATCAGAGCCCATCAGAACCGACTACGTTTTATGTTACAGCATCAAAATCATCATAACATTCAAATCAAGAAGATTTAGCTGACTTTTATGGAAATGAGCAGTCGTAACTGCGTTTTAATAAAAAATTTTAGTTTTGTTGACCAACAAGATGAATATAATGATGATGACGACGACAAGCAAAGAAATGTGAGAATATATAAATGACAATGATCAACCTAGTTTTAATAGACAAAAGGAAATGTGCGGGGAATGAAGGAATATAGAAATAAATTCGTTTTATTAAAAGATTTCTTAAATAATTTTTGAATATATACAGAATAAGTGGATTATGAATAGGATTATGTATTTTAAAAAGCTTATAAAATGTTTGTATACTTATAATTTCTGCTATTCACTCTAGTCTAAGTTAAAGTAATTCTTCAAAAAAAAAAAAGGCTTTAACAAAAGTTTTTGCCAAACGAAGAAGAAACTACTTGTTGACGGGACTTCAAGATCGCTTATCTCTGCTGTCTAACTTCTAATTAGGTGCCACTGCCCATGCCCAGGCCCCCAGCCCAACTAACAAGATTGGCAAGACGGTGTGAGAGATTAGCGGTAATATGACAGTTTGTCGCAGTTGTCGCTTGTTCAAGAACAAGAAGTCGCAAATGCAGACAGTATTGGCCGTTAGATGTCGCTTTTGTTTGTTTCAAATTAATTCTTCTTGCTGAATTTCTAACTAGTTGCCTAATTTATGGGTTAAGCCGGCAAAAATGTGACACAAATGTAAAACAATTCAATTTTGTAAGGTATGAATATGGATATTTGGAACATTCTTTGTTCAATTTCAAATTTTTGGGTGTAACCCGAATGAATATTTGTAAGGTCAGGGAACCAAGACAATTAAGGTTCTGTTGATATTTGAGGTATTAATACAGAAACATGGCGATAGGGTAACAATTGCAAATGAGGATGTGTTTATCAATTTCCTCTACAGAATGGAAAGCGCTCTAGATCTGTTGAAATCGCGTTGGCAACATGGTCAGTGGCTTTGGCTGGTCGGAATTTGTTCCAGACTTTTTGCTTCCTACAAAAGAAATCCGTCTCCCTTTCTTGAGTTTCTCCACTGCTCTGAGTCGACGGCAAGGACCAAGTGAATGTCATGGAAATTTTAGGGGAAATTTGCAAAATGGACCTACGATTTTATATGTATATGTGAGCTGCGTGTGTGTGTAAAGTTTGTTCGGCAGTCCAAAATCGAAGGTCCACATTGAAATTTTCCCTTGTCATTCACTTGTGAGGCCGTAACTCATCTTTGTGAGTTCTAAAGTCTTTGGTGGGACACAAAATATCTCAGCTTCCATTTTCTAATGGACGTCTCTGATCTTGCGAAGACTACGCCTGGACTCACGATGAGCACAAACGTTACTAAAAACCGTGCATCAACGGTTTTTATACTCTGTACCAAAGTTACACAGAGTATATTAAGATTGTGCAAAAGTATGTAACAGGGAGAGGGAATATATTCTTGATCAGCATCAACAGCCGATTCGATATAGCCATATCCGTCTGTCTGTCTGTCTGTCCGTCTGTATGAACGCACAGATCTCAGAGATGGTAAGAGATAGAGGTTTGACATGTATGGGACATATATTTCTTATACTTGCAGGCAGATCAAGCTTATTTTCAATTTTTGCCACGCCCCC
>JBAMBO010003104.1:0-69909 GCA_037044535.1 Lordiphosa magnipectinata
CCAAATTGGGACCCTAACCTTCGTCTGCCATCGTACTCCAGTAGACTCTTGCTTATTAACCTTCCTTCGTTAGCTGATCGTAGAACAGTCCTAGGCGTTTCTTTTCTTCATAAGCTAATCATTAGTGATGTAGACTCTACCGAACTTTTAGGTCGCCTTAACTTTTCCGTTCCTTCTAGGCCAACTAGAAACTATTTACCTTTAATCTTGCCCAGATGCACAACTGATTATGCCCAGCACAATCGTTTTCGGGTCTTATGTCAAAATTACAATGATCTCTATCACCTGCTCTCAACAGATCTCTCTCTCTTCTCTCTGAAAACGTCTCTCTATAATTATCTCCTGGGAAATCTCTGACCACTCCCAGCTGTGAGTAGGGGCATAGCTTGCCGGACTGGGTAAAAAATCCTCCCCCACCGGGTCAGAGATTTTCCGGTTATTTAGTTTAAGGTTTTACGTATACATTTTATATTTTTAAGTTTACTTTTAGATAGTTTTCTTTCTTTATCTCTATCTCTGTTTTATTTTAGTTTATTATATTATCTTATTTTTTCCTTTGTTCCTACATAACAATAGATTTTTGTTTTTTCTCTCTCTTTCTCTCTCTCTCCCTCTTCTCGATCTCTATATTATTAAAGTTTTTGTTAGCTCTAATAACGTCTCTGACTACAATTGGCTGTGAATAGGGGCATAGCTGGCCGGACGGGCAAATAAAATTCCCCCACCGTGTCGGAGTCGTTATTAGTTTATTTTGTAATTTTATTAGATTTTCTTTGATAGGCTTCATTAGCTCATAAAAATTTTTGTAACGTATATAAATTTTTGTTGACAGCCTTTTTTTGTCAACTCTAAATAAATAAATAAATAAATAAATAAAACTTGGTTCAAACAAGCAACCATTTTCGAAGCCCTTGATACATTTAGGCGCGTTATTTTCCCGAAGTCATAGGTGATATCAGAACCTCTGATTTCCCTAATCACTTGCTTTGATCGTTTTTGGATGGTCTCCTGTGGGAACCTCTGCAAATGGTGAAGACATTTAAGAGCTCGGGCACACTTGCGATGATGTTTTTCTCAAGCATGTTTATGTACTTCGGCTTGCTGAAGTAGCAAAATATCATAACTTCTCAGATGTGACATCTCAAACAAGAAACCCAAAAGCTGCAGCACAAAAGCACACCAGCCGAGGCATATAGAACAAACACACAATACAAAGCTTAATGTTATATTTTTTATTTTCGGTTTATTAAAGCTACCTACTACTCGCAATTGTTTTGGTACATGGTTTTTTGGTCATCAAATGAAAGCGAATGAATATTTTTCAAAACTGATGTTGCCAATTTCTCAATGCAAACTGCACCTCTTTTATTTCGTTCTTGTTCTTAGGGTTGGTTTGAATACACATCTGTGGGCGATCCACTGACACAACATCAATATATTGAATGTGATTCCTGGCAAAATGTGAATGTGATTTAGGCAAAAAAAAAGCCCTCCTCAAGAGAGTGGTTACTTCGCCAATGCCAAATGTTGGGCTTTGTCAATTTCAATTTGCGCATTTTCCGGTGATTAGACCATGCTAACAACCCGCGGTAGCAATGTTCGCATATACTTTTTGGTGCATACCAAATGGTTTCCACATACGGTATCAAAAAATACCCTTCGTATGCATTCGCAACGGAATTTGAAATGATGTGGGCCTTCTTCGTCGATCAAGAAAAACTGGGTATGAGGTGTTGCTCCCTGATGCCTCTAGTTTCATAATTGATTGATCCCGTTCCCAGGGAATATTGAGTGTTCCACTGTGTAATACATATAATGTGTACCTTTGGTACAGAGTATAACAATTTTCATTTATCGACATCCACTTTCGTGTTTCTGCTAAGCTATTAACAAACTGTTTCAAAGTGTTTTTGATAATCACATAATTTTTTTGATAAATTTTCCTGTTATGACTTAAGCCCTGCTTTTCTGGAATTTCCTTAAATTCTGTAGCTTCTTTTAAATGACGAAAAAAGTACTAAGTTTTCAGTCTACGGTTTGATCACAAGTCAAAGTGTTTTGTATGCAAAAAATATGCAAAGCGGTTCCAACATGCCAACATAAATTTATACAATACATAAGATCTGTGCGTAACATGTTCCTCAGTTGCTTCAGCTCGTAAATAAGTGGAATCCACCCCACTTCGTTCACTTCGTGGGAGTCATAAATTTAAAGCTTGCTGCGAGTTAAGAGCCGGCTGGTCAGAACATTTCAAATGAGCAAAAGTGACTCAGTCAACCTCCAATATGTGTGTGTGTGTGTTTTGGCAGGTCCCCGATGGGGTGGGATAAGCATAACTGACACTGACTCTTCCCATATTAACATTTATTTTTCACAGTCATTTTGACTGCGGCGACAACACAGCAGAAAATTTTTTACTGCTGCTGCCAAAAGCAAATAAAAACTGACAGTACACAATATAGAGTAAGAAATGTTGCATAAAAATGGCAAGACAAAACCGCAAGCACAGCAGCTGCGCACCCCAACCAACTGCAACCGTCAGTGGTTTGACTTTTGCTCCTCCTCCTACTCCTCCACTCCACCACTCCAACAGCGTGTTTATGATTTATGCACACTTCTCTGTGAAATCTATTGAGAAATCAGTGACAGTCGTGAAATATGCGAGAAAACTGGCCAGCTGCTTGTGGGATTCAGTTTCACACGCACACAGCCCTCAATATTGTCAAGTTGGAAAAGTCATGGCAGCTTTTACGCAACAAGATCTTTTGTGTTGAAAATACTGAATAAACAGGTGAAGGTGGTAGAAGAAAAGAAATGCTGTCTCACCAAGCCATTCAAAAAGATTTTTCTGCTTTTACACCTAACGAAATTTGTACCATTATCTATTTGATTATAAAACCAGTAACAGTTTTTATTGGTATCAATTTTATACCAGAAATTGTCAAATTGATATTTTGGGTATTAACTTGATCTCTATCTAGTATCAAAATGATACCTAAATTTGAATACAATCAAGTAAGAAAGTCGGTCAAGCCCGACTATAATATACTCTGTACCGAGTAGCAGCTGAAAGCAGCGCTGCTGCTGCACTGCGGCAGTGAACTCTCTTTTGGTCATAACTTAGGTATCGTTCATCATAAATGGCGCGCCACTAGTTGTTTTCAATAAAACAAATAAGGCGCCTCTGCTGTGACCATTTTAGCTACTTGGTTTAATAGGTGTAACCTACTTTATTGAATATAACTTATTTGCTAACATTTACTGAATGCTAGAACAGGCCTATGCGGCAGCCAAGCCAGACAATGATCGTGCTTAACGGATGGTGCAAGCTGCACAGCGTCGCTGCTGCCTGATTAGTGTGGCCAGAGCTGCCACAGTACCTCCCACTCCAGTGACCATGTGAAAACGAATGATCTTTAAGTTTTGATTATAACTGGGATGTATGTCCAGGGTGAGTCCCAATGTGGAGGAAACTTTGTGTATGATTCGCGCTTTGATGTTTGTTTTGTACTTGAGTCGACATACTGTTTTCGATGAGTGTAGAAACTGATAAATCTGAAGTACTGAGCATGTGCACCGAGTACAGATTTGCGTAGTTGAGTCAATAGTAGCCGAGCTGTAGCAGGTTGCTTCTGGTCGATCAGGTATGGGGTTCGTCGTGCATGAGCATCGGCGATGAGGAAAGATACAATGAAGATACTTTCATAAGTTTGGCAGGCTGCGTACCAATCTATGATCTGAAAAATTGGTCGGATGCTTGACCAACGTGAGATCGGTTCCATTTAGTTGCTGAGCCGGCTGCTTGCAATGTGAATTAGTGACTGATTGACCAATGATGCGATTGTGGACATGCAGGTGCAAGGCCGGCTGGGCGTATCTAAATAGCAGGCGTGAGCAGCAGGTGTAGGGCAAGCTGGGCGCAGGAACTTTTTTACAAGTGGGTAGCAGGCGTGGGCAGCGTTGGTCCAGGATGTGGACAGCTGGACGTGTAAGGGGACGACAAACAGGAGGTCGGTGGCATTTGCACAAAAAAATCCACCCTTTGCCGCTTGTATTTGTGTGTATGCGTATTCGCGTTGCTGGCAGAGTTTTTTCTCATGTGTGTGTGTGTGTGCAAATGCGCCAAAACGCGTTGCTGGTTCACAATTCGAAGAATTACCATTGTGTAAAACCACATCTTGGCTGCTGTTGCAAGAGGCAAATGCGCAAGTCCTGGTTGCTCCATGTATTTGTCTCTCCATGAGCGCCGGGATCACATTTTGTGTGTGTGAGAATGCGCCAAAATGTGTTTGTGTATGCTGTTGATGCTGTCAGCATGTATGTTCATGTGTCTGCGGGCGAGTGAGTGTATGCCAGCTCACTTGTCCAAAAAGCCCAGAGATGTTACTGCTGTTGAGGATCTGATCGGGTGAATCCATGAGTTCGAGTCTAGTGAACTGCAGCTGAGGTCAATCACTATGTTGACCAATAGACCACCTGTTCTGTCGCCCATTTGTGAAATATAAGGTTGTCAAAAAAGTCTTGCGGTATTTTTATTGAATTTTCAATTGCTCATAAAATTGGTTATAATAATGCAATTTAAGTCAAATATGCGCCGTTATATATACATGTGGGATGGGGAATGCGATGTTGAATGTTATTCCATTAAGACACTCTCCAGATTTCACAAATAATAATATGATTGTTTCATTTTAACGAATATTAAACTTAAAAGTGAATTACATATGTTGAACTTAAAATGTACGTCTGACCTCTTCGGCTGGCTGCAATCGACTCTCTCACTTAAGTGTACATACAAATAGCAAATGAAAGGGCAATGGAACACAGGTATGCAAACTTAACTTAAATGAACATAGCCCTTAGCACCTACACTCCTGATCATATTAATAGGTACACACATCAACTCTGACTAAGGTAACAGAGAACAGTTTTATTCATTGTTTCAAACTTAAAATTTGTCAAATTGGTTCTTAAACTATTTGTTTTTAACAAAATAAACTTAATTGTAACATAGAATAATAATATAACATAAAAGAGATCATTTTGTGTTTCAGATACGTTTTCAGTGTGATCATAATAATAGGTACACTTCATGTGTTGGTAAGAAAAAAAATTGTAATTTCCATTTTGTGTTCTTTTTTTACGTAAATTAGTATTTCCTAACTTAGTATCCAGTGAATCCACCTCTATTTTTGGCCACTACCGCTATTCTTTTTGGCATACTTTTAATAAGAGCCTGGCAGGTCTCTACTGGTGTCTCATACCACAGTTTTTGGACACCTTCCCATAATTTTTGTTTATTTGAAAATTAATGCTTTGCCAATTTCTTTTTTTAATCTCCCCACAAGTTTTCAATGGGCTTAAGGTCGGGGGATTGGCTTGGCCACTTCAGAACGTCAACTTTTTGGTCCTCGAAAAATTTAGATAACAGCCTTGATGTGTGTTTAGGATCATTATCTCAAATTAATCTTGGTTTCATCGCTCCATAATATGTTTCTCCATTTTTTCTCCCAGGTGCATCCTACCTAGTCTTTGTGGTCCCTTGCAAAAGTTTGCCTCATGGTGATATTTTTTTTGCGCATAAGTGGGACTTTTCTGGCAATTCTTCCTGGTAGGTTGGCATCTTGTAGTCGTCTTCGGATAGTTGGAGCACTAACTGAATTCCCAAATTCGGCTGCAATAGCCTTCGATGATTTAAATGGGTCCTTTTTGGTCAAAGTTACTATGTAGTGGTCAAGGGTTTCTGTTGTTTTTTTGTGGCCTTCCACGGGTTTGCTGTCTTGGTTTTCTTTCTAATGCATTTTTAACAAAATTATGAGACCTGTTCATTAATTTGGCGATGGCTCGTAAAGATTTGCCTTCTTTTCTCAGACTAAGAACCAATCGAGCTTCTTCTTTAGTACAAAGAGAATTTCGACCCATTTTTTCTAAAAAAAATAATTATCTAATTCTCTGCATTGACAGGAGTTATACTTAATTTACCTTTAGTTAGCAAATCATTACAAAATTATTCACTTGATACTTGTGAGAAACGGAGACTGTACCTATTATTATGATCAGGCGAAATGTGTGGTGCACTCGCAATTTATAGAAAAGCTTTGATATACGGGGCAGCCCCTCTTGCAACTCCTTGTCACAGTGTGGCCAGACATTGACAACAACAAAAAATAAAAAATTAAAAAGTTGTCAACACTAAAAGTACGAAAAAACCATCTATAATTAAAAAATTCCGGTGTGTACCTATTAATATGATCAGGTGTGTATATTCCTATTCCTACATACATACATACATATGTACCTCGATGGCGTGTATATGTAGAGTACGTTGCGTTGCCGGCGTCTTTTTCAAACCAGAAGCTCTTCTAACTGTGAACGATCTGTTGCTTTTTAGGCGCGATAGCGGAGTCGTCACTTGTCCAGTTGTCTAGGCATGAATCCTGGTAATTCATACGCAAATCGAAAATCGCCACATATGTTTTTGTGGAAAAAACTTGGCTGCGTTATGTGCTCATCGGTTTTTCGGCTTCTGGTTTCAGAAACCACACTTTTTATTGCCGAAGCCAAGCGTTCAGTTAGCACGGAGTTTCCCGGTATATTAAGTTATGACAATGCCAAGCACTGGCAATGCGTCTTTCTCTTCCATCCGGAACTAAATTAAAATTCCCACAAAAAGTCAATATCATTTATACTTAGGCTTGATGTCGCACACTTTTGTTTGAAGGGAGAACAACATGCATGACGATAGGCGACTTGTCGATAGCATGTTGTTCTCCCTTCCATTTCAAGTGTGCTACATCAAAGCGACATCAAATTGTAGGCCCTTTGTTCGTGAAATTGCTACGATGACGATACGAGCCGTGTGCGGAAGGCCTAACATTTACCGTTTTTAAAGATGAGCTGAATTTCAGCCTGGCATTTCTATGCGTTGCTTTTAAGTGCGTCTTAATATTTGTTGAGTTACCACTGGTCTTTACAACTTTTTTTGGACAGTTTGCACTGAATGTTTTGCTTTACATGTCCAGAGCACAAGAATTAGATATTCGCAACAGTGTGACCGAAGGCTAAAACAAAAATATCACCGAAAAATATCACCAAAAAATATTCAATTTCCGATATATCGCCTCGAAAAAATATGCGATATTGATATTTGTCATTTTGGGCAAAAATATGGATATTTCGATATATCGATAATATTTTAGACATTCCCTAGAAAACTGGGGGAGATATTACGTTTTTTCCGAGTTGCGGGGGCGAGAGGGGGCGTGGCAAAAATTGAAAATAATCTTGATCCCCGCATGTATAAGAAGTATATGTCTCGAAATATATCAAACTTCTATTTCTTACCATTTCTGAGATCTGTGAGTTCATACAGACGGACATGGCGTTTGATATATATACTTTATAGGGTCGGAAATGATTCCTTCTCCCCGTTACATAATTTTGCATAAATTTAATATATTCTGTGTATATCTTTTGGTACAGAGTATAAAAAGTATCAGACATGTTAGTATAAATTTGATATCCACAAAATATCATTTTAATACTTTCGAAAATTTCAACTTTATTCATAGAGGATTTTAAAGACAATATGATACTCAAAAGTATCAATTTGATGATTACTTTCCTAAAATTCTTCAATCTATACCAAATAGTTCTGTAAACAAAACCAACTTACTGAAACCTCAGGCCCAGCCTCAACATTCATCAAGTTATTCACACAATTTCCGTCAAGTTTTGGTGGCCTCCTCCCGTTTTTGGTCCCAGTGCCACAGCCAAGTGACTTATTTATGCAAATGGCCATAACAAATGAGGCGCATACTCACTGGGAGGATGTAGCACAGAGCACAGTGGAAACGATTAATTTGGTGCTGGTCACAAACTCCACAAACTTCAACTATACAAAAGGGCTGGCCGTGGGGCAACAGCGTATGTCTCAATTGTACCAGAGCAGCTCATCTGTGGCTGGAGGGGATTATCAATGGGAGGGGGCTCATTATTGAAACATGTTGCAAACATTTGTTATGCAAAGGCGACATTCATGCTAAATGTGAATGGGTGCGTGGCCGGAGGAGAGGGACACAGTGTAACTGTATCCATCATGCTTATTGGTTTACTTCCTTGCCCCTCACCCTCACCCTCACCGTGGGTCCAGTGTACGCTTTGCTCTTCTGCAAAATTTCTATAAATGGCCGCCCGCCTCCTCGCTACATTGGCAATTTGATGCTGCTGCTGCTGCTGTGTTGACTTTATCTGCACGGATTGGGAGCTCTTGTCCCGGGTCCCGTCTCCCGTCTCTTCTTTGTGCCTTTCAAATTCAATGCAATGTCCTGACAGCTACCGGGGGGGGGATGGAGTGTGGCCTTGTCGGCTAAACTATTTACGTTTTTGTGTTGATGTTGGGTTGGCTGTTGCCTTGGCTACAGTTTCCACGCTTTTACTTTTATCCCTCAATGCGAGCGAGTGTGTGTGTGTGTGTGTGTGCGTCGCTCTTTAACGGTAAATGTGTGCAAATGACAGCCATATGACAGGTCAAGGTAGCGCAGCACCAGCACCATACTCAGCCACACACACACACGTTATCCATGCCAAAGGTTTTAGTGTCACTGTCACCAGGTGTTGATAAAAAGGAGGGACCAAAATACACACACAGCACACAGCATACCGACAGCAAAGGTCAAAGACGGTGCTGCCACATTTGCCTAAGTAACATTTCGGAATGACTTGCAGATGCTAATCATTGACGGGAATTTGATGGTAGTTTTGAAAATTTTTCAACATTTAAATTGGAGTCATTAGAAGTCACCGACTTGAATGCCCATTTGTTTGTATTCCTAGCATACTTGGACTTGAAATTTTCATTTTATTGTAATGTTTTCACACTTTTCACCGCATTAGCTCTTGTCACACATGTCATTGCATTCACACTTATCCTCACAGCACTCTCCATATTTAATGGCAACATCAACGTAATATCCAAACAACACAAAGTCTCCTTCCATCGCTTAAACCAATTCGTTACGGCATTCGTCCTTGACGTTGAACCCACCCTCAATTCTTTTTTTGTCGCCTTCTCCTCTCCTCATCTCGTTGGCTGCAAGGATGCGTGACAATATGCCGTTTAATTATACGTCACGACCCTTTTGTTGCTGTTGCTGTTGTTGTTGTTGCCATATCGCACACACATTTTAAAAGTCAATTATCCGCACATAACGCACATCATTGAGAAGGGGGCGGGGGTTTTGGGGATCAGGGGAAATTCGCGGTCGTCGCATATCCTTGCCGTTCTCGCCATTTTTTCTTGTTACACTTAAACTTTCTCCTTGCGAGCAACAACAACGAAAAAAAAGTTTCTTATTTTTATGAGACGACTCCTTGGCATGCGAGACGACCGTCTCAGCAAAATTGAATTACGAAGATGAGCAGGAAGACTCGATACTAAACCGATAATAACATAATCAGCCCGACTATAGTTTGTCAGCCAAGCGATGAGTAAAGTGAGCTTTAGTTACCGTTAACAAGGCAAGTGGCTTGCCTCAGGTTTTGCCCCCAGAAGGAGGAGGAGGAGGAGGCGGAGGCAGCAGCGACTTCTGAATGCAGGAAGTAGGAAAAATGAGCTGTCTGTCTTTATTCGGAGGGGGGCAGATGCATACAAAAACGGCACTAGACAACAAAATTGGGAAGATTTAGCTAGAAAATTTATTAAAAAATAAGACAAAACTAAAGCAATAAAAATGGAAAGTGGCGGCTGTATTGCAGTGGTAGAGTGACTACGTTGTGGCATTTAACTAAAGAAAGTGTTTAGCATTCTCAACGCTGTGAGCTTAACTGCTAAAGCCTTATGAAGAAAATATATTGGCTTTCAAAATTCAAATTCAAATATGTATTTCCAACTCAAACCAAACATTAATATGATATAGTCATTTAATCTGGGTGACTACGACATATAATAAAATAACGATTGGCCACAGAGTTTTAGCTAGTGATTGAGGCACTTCAATTAACAAATTAATAAACTTTATTAATTTCTCATTACTTTACTTAAGTCTACGTAAGAATTTTATACTAGATTAGTCATGGCTTAATAGTTTTTCAGTCCTTCAAGCCGGTCTTCAGTGTAACCAGGTCAGTTGAGCAACAATTGAAACGCCTATAATATCCGGCTCGAAGGCCCAATGATATATTGTAGGTGATTTCGTTCTAAATAATTGATTAATTTTACTTTTGACCTTAAGCATATGTTATCTAAATCCCGAAGAACTTGTGAGATGGCTTGAACTGGAAATATGTAATGTAGGTTCTGTCCCGACATTTGTAACTCGAGTAAGGGAGGAAGTTCTTGACCTCACCTTCTTCAGTAAGTTGCTAAAACCTTATATGAAGGATTGGCAGTCTTCCTAATCCAATTTAGATTGGAAACGAATACACAGACACAAAGTATCCCTATCAGGAACCCCCGCAAACCCAATTTTGGAGGCTTCTATTCCACGCTAGGAAGTAATATGCCTAGGATTCGGTCACCGAAACACCAGCTAGACACAGAAATTTTATTGAACGAACTAAACAAAAGTATAATCGATGCGTAAGAAGAGAATTGCGCTAAATCGAGAAAAGAAATTGATGCTACTGGGTGGAATCCTACCCTGAAAAAACTCAGAAAGAAGAACCGAATTCATTTTAATGAAGCCAAAAAGAATGGGGACTGGCATAAATACAGCAGGCCCTGACACTATACAATGGTGAGATTAGGAAAGCCAAAAGGAAGAAGTATAAGAAATTGAAGACACGAAAGAAGTAGCAAGATTGCATAGAGTCGTGGTCAAGAAAAGCCAAGACGTCAACAATTCGCTCAAAAAGGCTAACGATACCACTGAGTAACGAGGAGAGACACCCACTTCCCGGGAAACATCCCCGTGGAAGAATGTGACTACCAAGAGTACTGCTATCACACTCGTGGCTCCAACTGGGCAGAAGCCAAGAAAGTTGTGTCCGCAGGTAGACTTTAGTGGGCAATTGGAACATTCCAGCCCTACAAACCCCCCGGACCGGATAGCATTAATCCAGCAAGGGAAGGACATACTCCTACCAACCCTCAGGAAGATTATGATCAGCAGTCTGACAACTGGGTATATATATAAGGGTAGTCTTTATCCCCAAGGCAGGGAAGAAGGATATAACTAACCCCAAGACCTTCAGACCCATCAGCTTGACATCGTTTTTATTGAAAACGATTTAAAAGTTAGTGGACAATAGCATACGAAGTATGCTCCAACCAACACCGCACGCATACAGAGCAGGGCGTTCGACCTACACGGCATTGTATCAACTCGGGAAGATGCTCGAGAAAACAATCGAAGACAAGGAAGTGCCTTTATGCGCCTTTCTAGACATTGAGGAAGCATTCGACAACACATCCCATAGTGCTGCCAAGAATGCCCTAATCAGAAGAGGCAGTAGGCAGATGGATAGATTCACTTTTACGTTGCAGGGAAGCCTCTGCAGTGGCAGGTGAAGAAACCATCACAGTAACCACAACTAGAGGATGCCCTCAGGGAAGAGTTCTCTTCCCACTGTTGTGGAGCCTACTTGTGCATGAGCTCTTACAAAGACTCGCGTCCCTGGGCATAACATGCCAAGAATACGCTGATGACATTGTCATCCTTTCGAGAGGAAAATACGAAGAAACACTATGTGACATAGTCCAGAGGGGACTGAAAGTGACGTCCGATTGGTGCAAGGAATTTGGGCTCAACTTAAACCCTGCGATAACCATTATAGTGCCGTTCACTAGAAAATACAAGCTCAGCAGAATGAGGCCAATAAGCCTAATAGGCGTAGAGGACCTAGAGCCAGCTAAACTTACTAATTAAACATTAGAAAGGTCGCCAAATAAATTACAAATTAGAAAATATCTATATTTTTGGTTCTAAATAGGTAACTTGTTCTTCTTGTAGGCTTTACCCGACTTTAAACGTATTTTGCTGTCGTCGGACAAACAAAAAAAACAATCTTTCAACGAACGTTAAGTTCTTCTATCAGATTGCTAATGCGATCCATAACGGTGACTGTCCAGAAGGTTTAGGCCACATGAAATCATGACCAAAGCTAGTAGACTTCTGCGATTGTATGTAACTACAAATTTACCATCCGAAAATTTATTAATTTTTAAAACGTTTGTTATATAAGTTTAAGTACCTATCCTGCAGTTCTACGCTTCAGGGCTGAATTTTTCAGTGTTGATTCAGATCTGAGAAGCAGAGAACGGCTTCGTTCGATTGCAAAACGCTCTCAAATTATTCAACACCCGAATAAACAGGCTTCGCGCCCTATTCATCAAACTTGCATACTCAACATGTTCGCAGCAGAGTTTCATTCGAACCAATTGTTGGCACTCTGATTATAATCATGTTCGACTTCATTCCAATCAGTTCAGCTGATTGTTCGTTTGGCTCAACGACGATTGTTTAGAGTGAGCGAAAATCTTGCAAAGATGCATAGGCAGTGACGACGCTGCTGACAGCTATGAAAAAGAGAGAGATGGAAAGAGTGAAACCTCTCGCTCAACGCTAAGTTTTGTTCGACCGAACACATAAACGTCCCATCAAAAAAGTCTAGCTGAACCGCTCGATGCGACTGCCGGTATGAGCTGAATATATTCAGCACTGAGTTCTGTTCGATGAATAAATATGAAGATACACGTTGGATCACATAACGCCGCTCGATGCGATTGCGTTGTGAGTTGAATATATTCAGCTCTGTATTTTGTTGATTGATTAAATGTGAGTACGAATTTTTGTGTATGAGCCAATCAAGAAAAAAGTAATTTTTGCAGTTCTCTGACGCCTATGCGGCTGCCTCATTACACCAGAAAAAGAGGTCAATATCTTGGCGTAGTCTTTGAAAACAAGCTAAGATTTGATAAGCACTTGGAGTATACACTCAATAAGTGTACTAGGGCACTGTTCACATGTAAGAGCATAGCCGGAAAATCGTGGGGTATGGCACCACACATACACCGGTGGCTTTACCTCATGGTAGTGAGACCGATGCTCACTTATGGAGCTCTCGTGTGCGGACATAGAGCAAATCTCTTTACTGTAAGGACGCAGCTGCAAAGGCTGGCATGTATACCTGTCCGACAGCGGCATTAGAGGTCTTGATGGAGCTAACACCACTCCACCATACCATCTGCCTGAAGAAGAAAGCAACACTGCTAAGACTAACAGCAGAAGGAGTGGGTAGAAAGCAAATAGTAAGCCTAAGGGACTCTGAGAAGCTGGAGAAGGAAATCCCTATAATCCTCCAATCCAGAGACGAAATGGTGGCTGAGTACCACTATGACAGGAATTTCACTGTTCACAAAAGTATTAAGAGAGATTGGATCTCACTAAAAGAAACATATAAAATGCATCCACACACAATTCAGTGGTACACAGACGAGACCCTGACGCCCCAATGAACTGGACTTGGGGTAGCAGGACCGGGAACGAAAAGGTCTGAGGCAATGGAAGAATTTGCAAGCATATTTCAAGCCGAAATATGTGCTATCTCCCGTTGCGCAGACCTCAATATGGGAATGAACTACCATAACAGAGAGATAGCTATCCTTTCGGATAGCCAAACAGCGCTCAATGCTCATTTAGCAGCAACAAGTTCACCTCTAAGCTAGTCTTAGAGACATAGAACAAATTGGACCAACTAGGCAACAGGAACAACCTGACCCTACGATGGATACCGGGACATAATAATGTCCCCGGAAACGAATTATCCGACAAATTGGCAGGTGCAGCCACCGCAATGGTAGGCCTGGAACCCTACTGCGGCATAGGTCAACACACCATAAAAAGTCTTTTTAGAAAGGAAGAGAATACGCTTAGAAAAGCCTCCAGGGTAAAGGCCTATTTCCAGAACAAATAAAAATTTATGTCACGAAATTGCAAGTTATTTATGTGAAGTAGATTGCAAGTTATAGTGTGACCACAAAGCCCCAAAATCCCCAAAAAAACGTAGGGTCATACTGCTGCGTGTTTATCAAATCAAAACATTCCTGAAATTCCCCAGGAACCTTCAAATGCCGCACCTCAAAACTTTCCTGTTCGCTTGCAGGACCAAATATGTGCGCGACAATTTAAAGGATTTCGTCCACTCTGAAGCTGGATCTGTTCCTTGGGAGTAAAAATTTTCTTTTGATTAAATATTAAACAAATAAAAGTTAAATACAAAAAAAATGCTGATATTTCATGAGTTCTTTTATTCATTATTTTCTAAATTTTTTGTATGTGTGTGTTTGTGCACTTTGTGGGAATGTCTAAGCATTATCGTCTGCGAGCAGCAGTTGAGTCACCTCCATTTCCACCTTTCGTTGCTTAGCCTCCGGCACTTAACTGCACTTCCCAATATTGAAAAGCACCACGCACTTCCTTCTTCGGTTTAGCGAGAAAGCTGCCAAGGATGCACACAAGTTGCGGGCTTGCGTTTCTTTGCGCGAGGTTTTTGGTATGAGTACGCTTGTGATCCGATCGAAGACACATCGGCGGAGTCATCAACTTGGGTTGATGTTTTCTCAAAGAAGAAACATCCCTCGTTATAAAGCGGACGCCCAAGCCGATTTGCAGTTATTAACTGAAAGCCAATAACATTTATGAATTGAATGTGGTAGAATAAGTATAAGAATGTAGAAGCTTACCAGGTGTGTTCAACTCGGAACTAATGCTAGCCCATGCATTCTTTACAAAATGGGCATCGGAAAGGTCCCATAGGCAAGGCCTGACTTCAACGGCCTTAATTAAAGCAATTTTATCATCCCGTTGAAAGCTTTCCGTCAAATTTTTTTTGTTGCTCCTAGTTTTTACTTCCATTTTGGGCAGACCTGTCCGAAAAAATGTGCTGAAAGCTATTAATTTTCATTTTAGTTTCAGCTTATCACCTGTTCTTACAATCCACACAAGCTATCGATCTGGCAACGCCATGATTATTTAGTTTCTCTTCTGGAAAACAACAAAATATATGAGACTAAATAAATGGCTCATCAGCTGTTCGAAGCTGTTTTTTTTTATATGGAGTTCAACATAAAAATTTATTACTGGCCTTAAACACTAGGGGGATGAGACAAGCTAAAGTATTAATAGTGAACCATAACCTCAAAAAGTTCAAAAAGTTAATCCAACAAGGAAACAATTCCCTTTGGATCCTGACAGGGCTCTACACTGGCCACTGCAGACTACGAAGCCACATGTACAGAGTGGACATTTAAAAATTAGATTTTAATTTTGCTATAAAAAAAATAGAGGAAAGCTAACTTCGGTTCGACCGAAGTTTATATACCCTTGTAGCATGATGGCGCCACTATATTGGGCATTTGCTTCCCAGTTTGTTATATGGCAGCTATACGATATATTCATCCGATTTTGACCGAACTTCCCAAAATTGTGTGGAAACTGAAAATATTCACAACTGGAAGGTATAAAGACGCTACCATGGAAAACAAAAAAGTTTTTCTCAGTAGAACTACTATTTCGTCCGATAGTTCTTATGGCAGCTATATGCTATAGTCATCCGATTTGGATCAAACTTGGTAGAATTGTGCAGTAGCATATAATATTGATTATTGACAAGTTTGGGAGTGATACCATTGAAAACAAAAAAGTTTTTCCTACTAAGACTTTTTCTCAGACATATCTTTTGTATGGCAGCTATACTATATAGTTGTCCGATTTTCATAAAACTTGGTGGAATTATGTAAAAGCATGGAAAACTTAGAAATACGAGGATTGGGGACGTTTGCGTTGAAGACAAAAAAGTTTTTCTCACTAAAACTACTTTGCCGACCGATGGTTCCTATGGCAGCTATATGAACATATATTGGAAAGTTTGGTTCATGTCATTTATTTATGAAAAACAATTTCGGTCAAATGACCACCACGGCTGACTTGGCAGTAGCCCATTTGATCCACCCAATTTTTGAATACATTTTCAATTGTTTCGGCATGTATGTCAGCAATAGCAAATCGAATCTCGTTCTTCAACTCATCAATTGTTTCAGGATTGTTTGCATTACATTTGTTCTAGACCGCTTCCCAAAGATAATAGTCTAACGGTGTCAGATCACAGCTTCTTGGCGGCCAATTCACATCTCCTTATTTCCTGATTATTCGATTTTCGAAGATAGGGCGCAGAAGATCGATTGTGGCGTGCGCCGTGTGCCATTTAGCGCCGTCTTGTTGAAACCAAATATCGTCCAAGTCTTCCGCTTCAATTTCCTCGAAGAACCAATTACTTAACATTCACCATTCACGGTCACGGTGGCTCCTTCTTAATTTTCAAAGAAAAATGGACCAATAATGACTCGAGACCAAAATCCGCACCAAACAGTGACACGTGGTGGGTGCATTGGCTTCTCGACGACGATATGCAGATTTTCTATGCCCCAGATGCGACAATTTTGTTCATTAACATAACCAACGAGGTGGAAATATGCTTCATTCAAAAAGATGATTTTTCGGTCAAATTCACCATCTTCGGCCTAACGATCTTCCGCCCAATTTGCGAACTGTAGACGATTCGGATGGTCAAATGGCTTTAGCTGCTGCACCAATTGAATTTTGTATGGCTTCATGGCAAGGTCTTCGCATCAAAGAAGTGCGCGAAATGTCCAATTGTTGAGGTCGATGGCGAGTTGACGTCGATGGTTGTTCACACATATTTTCAGCAACCGCAGCAATGTTTTCGGTCAAGCGCACCGGACGAGTACGTACACGGGTTAGTTTATCCAACAAACATTCCAGTTTCACAAACTCGCTTCACGAATTGATCCACAAATTGAGTTTTCGTAACATGTTTTTTGTTAAATGTTTTTTTTTTAAATTTTGCGCAGTTTGGGTAGACGACTCTAATATTTCCCAACTTTCTTCAAGCGAATGGCGACCCATTTTGTAAATGTCAAAGTTTTTAATATATATTAGTTGCTTTCCGAATGACATTTGACGTTTTTCAAGTCAAATTATGAAAAGTTCAAATTCCAAACACTAGAAAGACCATGGATGGAGATGTTTCAATGCAGCTTTTGAATAGATAAGACTTTTTCTCGATTTTTGCTTTCAATTTGCCCTTTAGAACTGTCAGGTGAATTAACTAACAGCTGATTTACTGAATGACAATCCGGCTCAAAGGACCAATGATGTGTTGGGAGTGATTTGACACAAAATTGTTGATTGATTTGAATGGGAGAAAAATTATTCAAATTGAAATTAAGACTACGTTAGAATTTAAGACTAGACTAAAGGCCTTTCCGATTCCTGACAGGCTTCTCCCAAACTATTGGTTTTTGAAATCGACTTTTAAAGTCGCCAAGTCAATTAAGTAGCAACTGGAGCAACAACGGAATCGTTTAGACCATCCGGATCGAAGGACCAATGACATAAAAGGCGTGATTTCTACCAAAATTGTTAATGAATTTGCACGAGCTAATTAGGAATTAGATTTGGTTTAGAAATTTGGGTATTTTAATGAATTGTTTAATTCTATTTTTAGGCTTAAAGAAGTTTGGAGGCTAAAAGTAAATTCCAAAAATTCACCTGATGCTTAAATTGAAATCCATTAAATACCCATGTTTTCATTGTTTTGTGGGTCAATAATCCTGTAGTCAAGTGTAATTGTTCAATACACTAAAATACGCACTCCCACAGACACACACACACACACACATTACTTGTGGACTCATTCAGGCAGGCATTGCCATGTAATTGGCTACAATTTGCATAACAATTCTGCGACTGTTTTGCATAAGTCCTGCGACGATGCAACATAATAACCAAAGAAGTAAGAGCCAAGCCGAGCAGAGCAGAGGAGAGCCCAGGCAACGGCACTTATTTTCACATTAGAAATTCCTTTTTGTGCCCTGGCAAGGACATGCTGCTGCTGCTGCTGCTGTTGCTACTGCTGCCTTGGCAGAGGCAATTATGTGCTTCGCTTGAGCTGCACTCCATACACATCTGGCACTGCCATACTCCCACTCAGAGAACTCAA
Source organism: Lordiphosa magnipectinata (assembly GCA_037044535.1). Taxonomy (NCBI): domain Eukaryota; kingdom Metazoa; phylum Arthropoda; class Insecta; order Diptera; family Drosophilidae; genus Lordiphosa; species Lordiphosa magnipectinata. The sequence goes on from JBAMBO010003104.1 coordinate 18,022, forward strand.
GACACGAGCCTCGTAAAAGTCGCAGCCGGAAATGCAATGCAAAAATCTCAGGCAACGGTAAAAATGCAACCATTTTCTTGCCGCTTTATTTCGGGGAGGCTGCCGCCTCCCGCTATAAAAACTTATCAAAATTGAAATTTTTTATTTAAAAACTTTGTGCCTCTCTCTCTCTCTCTCTTTCTCGCATGTTGGTGCCTGTTATGCATATGCATGTGCACTTTCCAGAAGTTTATAAGATCTACTTTAATAATGTCGAGTGCTTGATTTTTGCCAGCTTCTGTGGTTGCCATAAAATCTCATCATGAGAAATTAAAACTTAAAATGCAAAAGAAGGGGAAACGGAGCAGACGGAGCAGACGGCGCTCTCATATATTTATTAAAAAATTGAAATACTCGCTTGCTGCATTCACTTTTGTAGCTATTACGCTTGATTGAGTTTTCCTTTTGGATTTCATCATCAACATCATCATCTCATTCGCTTTATCCAGCTACCGGGAGTTGTACCAAATGTTAAATTAATAAAAATTGTAATGCTCCGGCCAGCCCAACGAGGACCTGCCACGAAAATTGAGCTAATAAATTTACCAAAATGAGTTCGACGCTTAATTTGCCATGAGCATTTTTCATTTATGTTACGCGCGCGGCTCGACTTTGTTTTTGCGGCTCTCTTAAGCCGCGCACAAAACGAAAATGCGGAAAACACACACCGAAAATGGAAAATCCCAGAGTCAGAGCCAAGGAAATGAACAACATGCTGGTGTTAAAGCTGGAAGGAGAGCAAAAAAAAAAAAAACCTCCTGAAGGATACTTAACATAAACAAGTGCAATTTTTTTCTTGGAAAATTACTGACTAAATGATGCTCTTTGGAATACTTAAAGGAAAAGCTAATGGTTTTAAATTAATTTAGATGGAGGCTCTTTGAGCAGCGCTATGGTCATGCTTGATTAATTTGCCAAGGTCCTTTGCGTTATGTAGATATGATTTTTATGAGAGCAATTAGAATCAATTATAAAGTGACTGAATGTTGACATTAACATTTAAACCTTATCAAACTTGTTCGATAGCTGTTTTAAATTGAAACTTTAAATTATCAGTTAAAAGCTTAAACAATTTCTTAGATAAGAAATTTGAGTATTGCCGGCTCTAGGTCACCTAGAGCCGGCAATACTCAAATTTCTACAATTTAGAAAGGTTGCTTACTATCAACTTCTTAGATAAGTTAAATGTCTTCAGATCAATTTTCCAAATCACAGCCTAAATAATGTGGTCTGAGATGTGGACTTGAAACACTTTTGAACTGGTTCAGCAGGCTGGCTCGGCTTACTTCATAATACCAGCCTACCCATCAAGCTTCCATTTCATAGCTTAAACAATTTCTTTGATAAAGTTCAGAATCTAGGCTGCCAACCTTTGAAATTCTGAAGAAGGTTCCTTTCTGGGGGTTCGAACAAGTTGCAAATGCTATGCTTCTGTTTTCAGATCGGTTCCTTTACTTATCGATGCTAGGGTTTTGGTTCGAACTTTAGTTCAATTATTCAAATATAGTTGAATCATTTTTTATTGAGAATTTGTTTTGCCATTTTACAACACGACTTATGCATTATTTCTTTCTCGAAATCGAAATGTGCCGAGCTTAAATGTGATTTTGAAATAATCATGCTCCGATTCAGCACAATAAGAAGAGTTTTATCCGGTCAATATAATGTTATAGTTACACAGAGAAAAACAAGAAAGAAAGTCGATCAAGCCCGACTATAACATACTCTGCACCCTTAATGTCGCAGCTCGCATTTGGTCACGAGTCAAACGGCCAGATAACACACAACGCACAACGCAGTGCGCTCTCTAAGTCTCTCTCTCTCTCTCTCTCTCTCTTTCTCTCTCTCTCACTAAGATTGCTTCTGCTGAACGCAATGCTTAGGTTATGGGTGGGGTGGGTGGGGTGTGTTAACTGACCGTTTTTTGCTCATAACTTGAGTATCGTTCATCCGATCTTTATCATTTCTTCAGCAAATCGATGAATAATTTTGAGTACTAGATATCTCTAGAAAGTACAAACCGTCTATCATCAAAAATGTAGGAGATATGACGTTTTTTCCAAATTGTGGGGGCGCGAGGGGGCGTGGCAAAAAGTGAAAATAAACTTGATCTGCCTGCAAGTATAAGAAATATATGTCCCATACATGTCAAACCTCTATCTCTTACCATCTCTGAGATCTCTTCGTTCATACGGACGGACGGACGGACAGACAGACAGACAGACAGACGGACAGACGAACATGGCTATATCGACTCGGCTGTTGATGCTGATCAAGAATATATATACTTTATAGGGTCGGAAACGATTTCTTCTCCCTGTTACATACTTTTGCACAATCTTAATATACTCTGTGTACCTTTGGTACAGAGTATAAAAATATGCAAAAACTACACGAAAATGTGCGATTCCCACACGTTTTGACCGGGATTTTCGACCCATTACGTTTGTGTTAAGCTTTTCTGCACGCCGCGTTTAGATATTGAATTCCTACACGCTAAGTGTAGGTTTTCTGCACGAAACGTGTAGCTTTCTGATTTCAACAAGTGGCGTGTAGCTTTTCTATACGTCGCGCTTAGCTTAATTATTTCAACGCGTGGCGTGTAGCTTTTCTGCACACCGCGTTTAGCTTTCTTATTTCTAAACGCGGCGTGCAGAAAAGCTACACAAACGTTATGGGTTGAAAATCCCGGTCAAAACGTGTAGAAATACTACATTTATACTCTCAAAAAATTTGCTGCTATCTTGAAAGCTCAATTATTTCGCTATGCGCATCATCTCAGAGCAGAAGAGGACCACCAACTCAGCTCACCTTACACTCCTCCAGTGCTACTTCGGTGGAATACTGGTTTGGTGTTACAATTTGTCAGCTGATATTGAAATTTATACTTTTAACTAATGATAAATGTTTGTAATTGTAAATATTGTGATTGTATGTGGATATGTTTAAAAATTTTCAGTTTGTATCTGTCTCCTATAGTTTAGTACATGTTTTAAATACTTTGCGAGTGCAGTCCAGTTCGATCCATTTAAAATGCTTATGGTTTCCTGATGTGTTAGTTGCGATTTTTTTAGGTGCAGCTTCCTTATTTACATTAAAACTGGGCATATGGCAAGAAAATGCAGAGTGTCTTCAGATGTTCTTAAATTCCACAGGTCACATTCACTGTTAGGCAACATTTCTGTTCGTGCTTTGCATATTAACGATATCTGTCATATTTTTAGTTCGTCGTGGAAGTAGTTGGCATCGTTTAGATCATAGCTGAGAGTTTTACAGCTGTGACTGGTCTGGGATTCAAACTACCTAATAGCTGCGCGGTTGATTTCGTTTAGAATTTTCATATGCGCGAAAACCCATGTGCTTGACTCTGATATATCCAGAGCTATTCCATGTTCGTTTGCCAGGCACTACTATTTTTCGAAAAAACTGACTTGTACCGCTTTGCAGATGCTTTGCAATTATATTTGGTAGCCTGCTATCCCACATCCTCATTATTTTTCTAATATATGAGAAGTGCGCCTGCAATGCTTCAGTGTGTAACAGCGACAGTCCGGTTTCAAAGTGAATTGCGTAGTTAGGTTTACTTCTGCGCAACTGAAAGATTTTCCTTATGAAGTGACGCTGCAGTTTCTCTGTTTCCTCAGAATATGTGTGTGGCCTTAAAAGGCTTGTATTTTACACTTGGTAGCACATTTTGTCTGCCAAGAATGGAATTCCAAGTGCTATTTAGGGCGATTTTTATACCCTTGCAAAGGGTATGAAATATCTATGGTCGGAGCCAAAATGTTTTCATTTCTGGATCAAAGGCTCCGTCAAATATTTAGAAATCAGGATCAATGTTTCGGAGGAGTTTCAATAATTGTGCTTAGAGACTTAAAGCAGCTCTCTCCAGTTGGCGACAGCTGGATATTTTCTGAAAGAACCAATAATCCATATACCGTTCTAGCTGGAACCAACCTCTGGGAAAATTTGAAATTTTTCGAGCTCACTGAAATTATGCGGCAGCGCGGTGATCGCAATTTCACGAAAGCATTAAACAACATGTCCGAAGCCCGCATGACTGAAGGCGTGCCCAAAGGATGAAAAGTTCGAAAACTGAAGGTCTTGTCTACTCTCTGCATTTAAAGCAGGGGCCGGCAAAACACTCATGCACATTTTGGCGTTGTGAGTGTGTGTTTAGCTACGCGAGAGCGCGCTCACTTAGCACATCCTTGTTGTTGCAAAAGAGAGCAGTATAAGCTCCTATACTGTCGGTGTGTCGACGTCGCTGCTGCAGAGCCCTGTTCAATGCACTGGAGACTGAGACGTGCCGGACTCCGATTTAAATGATAGTTATAAATATTGATACAAGTGACGGTCTTGTAAATGGTGCGAATGGTCAACTTATACAAATTGACCACAGCACAGTAAACGATTCAGTTGTAGTAACTACCCAATGGATAATGGTTGGTGTTATTGCCAGGTCCAAAATTAGAAGCAGTCCGCATCCAAACTGGACTCCAGTTCAAAAAGTGGCTCGAACTTTTCAGAGTGGTCGATCTGAACATGCTTCTGAACTGCTTGCGGTCAAAGAAGTCTGCATCTGCAAAGAAGTATTAGCCGAGCTGTGCTTTATGTGGGTTGTAGCAGAGCAACTAGCGCATCCGGTCTTTTTTCGTATTGGGTGAATTTGTTGCTCCAACTAGATTTGGAGCAAGCAAAGTTCAGACAGAGCTCCAAAAACTTAGAGGCGAAAAGGCTTTGACTACACAATACGAATATCTGCTCAGTCGAACGCAAGAAATTTCATTATACTACCACAATGTTGAATCTCTTCGTCAGCATCGCGAAGGTATATCGAACGATCAAATTATTTGCTCGGCAGATTTTATATGTTTCGTTGAAACCTGGACTCTTACATCTGAAGAGTTGATCATCTGAAGAATTGATGGCAACCGGCTTGATGGTGTTTTAAAAAATGGAATACTCATTTATGCCAAGCGGAACATTTCACAAAATGTAACATTCCTATTTGAAACAATTGATTCATCAGAACCGGGAAAAATATATCAGTCGATTGCCTTTAAATACTTGGATACATCCTTTATAATTGTTTATAGGAATCCAACATTTCCTATTTCAAGTCTTCGTAATGCAATTAAGAACGATGTTGGAAAAGTACGTCATACAGGAACTAATAAAGTGGTAATACTAGGAGATTTAAATATAATATTTGCCGATCAACTGGAAACCATTCTCAATTGCCGTGGTCTATATCCCATATTGAATGCACCAACAATAAAACATTTAACTCAAATCGATTGGGTATTCTGTGATAACGAAGTAGCCGGTGCATCGGCTTATAACATATCAGACACCATATAGTCACCATGATGGAGTAATTAATTATTGTGTAAAATTATTTAATTATATAATTATTTTGTAATAAATTCTGTTCTGTCTATCATAATCTTTGTGCAATATTTGTTGTAATGTTTAGTTAATGTACCTTCTCGGGGATTTCGACCTTATCGTGCTGAAGAGGATAAATAAGTAAATCTATTATGAATGCAAAACATTAGAAAATGTTGATTGAACTTTACAGAAACCAGCAACAGTTCAAATCTATTGTATTTATTCTATACTCGAAGAAAAGAAAAGTAATATAAGAAATGTTTCATGTTTCATGTTTCAAAACTTTTCAGAACTTGCAAAGGTATAAAAACTTGGGCACGGACGAAGTTAGCTTTGTCTTCTCGTTGAGTCAGTTAGTTTCTGCAGTAGGTGGCTGGAGTAAGTTAAATTTTGCACTACCCTGACTCCGAGGAATTTAAATTCTTTTACGACCTCCAGGAGTTCTTCATTTAAATTATAACTCTGGTTGTTTGCAGCACGTCCTCTTCCATCGCGGATGACCAACACCTTAGTCTTGTCAATATTTATAAGTAGGCTCCAACGTTGGCAGTAAGAATAGTAATTTAAGAGGCGAGTCTGCCACTATAACCATGTCATCAGCATACACACCTGATCATATTAATAGGTACACATCGGAATTTTTTAATTATAGATGGTTTTTTCGTACTTTTAGTGTTGACAACTTTTAATTTTTGGTTTTTTGTTGTTGTCAATGTCTGGCCACACTGTGACAAAGAGTTGAAAGAGGGGCTGCCCCATATATCAAAGCTTTTTTTTAAATTGCGAGTCCACCACACATTTCGCCTGATCATAATAATAGGTACAGTCTCCGTTTCTCGCAAGTATCAAGTGAATAATTTTGTAATCAGTGATCTTTTGGTAACTAAAGGTAAATTAAGTATAGCTCCTGTCAATACAGAGAATTAAATAATTATTTTTTTTAGAAAAAATGGGTCGAAATTCTCATTGTACTAAAGAAAAAGTTCGATTGGTTCTTAGTCTGAGAAAAGAAGGCAAATCTTTACGAGCCAACGCCAAATTAATGAACAGGTCTCATAATTTTGTTAAAAGTGCATTAGAAACAAAACCAAGACAGGAAACCCGTGGAAGGCCACAAAAAACAACAGAAACCCTTGACCACTACATACTAACTTTGAGCAAAAAGGACCCATTTCAGTCATCGAAGGCTATTGCAGCCGAAATTGGGAATTCAGTTAGTGCTCCAACTATCCGAAGACGACTACAAGATGCCAACCTACCAGGAAGAATTGCCAGAAAAGTCCCACTTATGCACAAAAAAAATATCAACATATGGCAAACTTTTGCAAGGGACCACAAAGACTGGGTAGGATGCACCGAGGAGAAAAAATGGAGAAACATATTATGGAGCGATGAAACCAAGATTAATTTGTTTGGGATTGACTGTGAAAGGAATGATCGACGCCCTAATGGAAAGGAATTCCATCCACGGTTTACAAAAAAAACAGTCAAACATGGAGGTGGCAATATAATGGTATGGGGCTGCTTCTCCTGGTACGGCGTAGGTCCAATTTGGTCCAGTTATGGTACCGTATGCTGAGGAAAATATGCCATTACGTTGGGTATTTCAGCAAGATAATGATCCTAAACACACATCAAGGCTGTTATCTAAATTTTTCGAGGACCAAAAAGTTGACGTTCTGAAGTGGCCAAGCCAATCCCCCGACCTTAACCCCATTGAAAACTTGTGGGGAGACTAAAAAAGAAATTGGCAAAGCATTCATTTTCAAATGAACAAAAATTATGGGAAGGTGTCCAAAAACTGTGGTATGAGACACCAGTAGAGACCTGCCAGGCTCTTATTAAAAGTATGCCAAAAAGAATAGCAGTAGTGGCCAAAAATATAGATGGATACACTGGATACTAAGTTGGGAAATACTAATTTACCTAAAAAAGGAACACAAAATGGATATAACAATTTTTTTTCTTACCAACACATGAAGTGTACCTATTATTATGATCACACTGAAAACATATCTGAAACAGAAAATGATCTCTTTTATGTTATATTATTATTCTATGTTGCAATTAAGTTTATTTTATTAAAAACAAATAGTTTAAGAACCAATGAGAACAAATTTTTAAATTTGAAACAATGAATAAAACTGTTTTCTGTTACTTTAAAGTCAGAGTTGATGTGTGTACCTATTATTATGATCAGGTGTGTACATTATGACTTTTATGGTATGATTGGCAAAGGTGATGCCAACTGGAAGAACATTTGTAATGTCGTTTATATAGAGTGAAAAAAGCAGAGGACTGAGTAGTCACCGGTTTTTAACCCCTGTGTTGTTGCCAAAACAATCTGAGAGCTGTTCTCCATTCCACACGGCAGACTGGGAATGACAATTTGACAAGTTTAAACTAAAAGTCTAAAATAATAGAAGTTCTAAAATTTCGGAAATTGTATTTTAAAAAAGGGAATAGTTATTGTTGGTTTTAGAAGTATACAAAAATTGCTGCATACTTGAAATGTGAAATGGATTTGCCCTCTTACAGTTTGTGCATTATTCTAAACTTGTAAAAGAACATCTACCAGCACTTGCAAGTTTATGAAAATGTCTAAAGAGACACGGACATTGTCTTAACTTATTGTAATTAAGTAAAACATTACCCTACCATACACATTAACTGATAAGCCCATTTCTGGCATACTCTACCTAGCTTAAGTACATACATACACACAAACACTGTAAATCAAACAAAAAGCAAAAAAATACAAATTTTACCCGCAGTCAATTTACATAAAGTACAACCAAGTTTCTGTCTGCTCTTTCCCTCATTTCAGTCTGGACTTTCGGCCGGGTCGCGGCATTTACGATTTGCAAATCAAAAACACCTCCTACAATCGGGACAATGGACGCTTTGAGTGCCGCATCAAGGCCAAGGGGACGGGGGCCGATGTGCATCAGGAGTTTTACAATTTGACAGTGTTGACGGCTCCACATCCGCCGATGGTAACGCCCGGCAACATTGCGGTGGCCACCGAGGAGAAGCCATTGGAGTTGACCTGCAGCAGCATTGGCGGCTCGCCGGATCCGATGATAACGTGAGTGTGAATGAGAATTGATGTTGGTGGTCAGCGACAGTTTAAGCACATCCTGCAGCAAGTAAATCACTTAACGGGTCGCCTACATTAATAATACGTTTTTTTTGGCACTAAATCGTTTGGCTCTTTCTCTCTCTTTTTAGCTGGTATCGTGAGGGCAGCACCGTGCCATTGCAGTCGTATGCGCTGAAGGGCGGCTCCAAGAACCACTACACAAATGCCACACTACAGATTGTGCCCAGACGAGCCGACGATGGCGCCAAATATAAATGCGTCGTTTGGAATCGTGCCATGCCGGAGGGTCATACGCTGGAGACTAGCGTGGCTCTAAATGTCAACTGTGAGTAGAGAGGAAGGGGAGGGGGGCTGGTGGGAGGACATAACTTGCCATAGCCGAAATTTATGACCACAAGGCAGACGATTTTATTAATAGAGAAGATTTGCAGTGAGTGAACTTGACTGTTCGAAAGGGAGAGAAGTTTGATTCAAAGCGTTTAATTTTTGATCCGCGCATCAAGGCAAGCAGTTTGATGTTGTATACTTCAATTTTTCTTCTCAAATGACGATGAAATCAAGTTGAAGCAGCACATAATGATGTAGTATTGTTACTTTTATGAAAACAAGTAAGAGTGCTGCAGTCAAGTACCCCAACTGCAAAATATCCTGTACCAAATCATGTTGATTTTCAGAATTCAAACTTTAAAGTAAAGCCTCTGAAAGCTTTAAATCTTACCAGTTATAAACCTTAAAGCCTTTTGCTTGCCCTTGCTTTTGGTTGTCAGTCATCTCAATTGTTTACCTCCAATGACTGTCAAACTTTGGCAAGCAAAAAGCCCTTTCTATGTAGCTAATGTGCCTGCCAGCCACATCTAAATTCAATTGTTGCTAAACGTCTCGAGCCAAGTATCTCACACACAAGTACAAGTACACGTACAAAATGTTGTTTGGGTCGTCCCTGGCGGCAGTGGGTTCGGTTCGGTTCGGTTTGGCCAAAATCGGCATTAAATGCACCTTGGAGGCTCACTTTTGACTTTGGCATGGAAGCCGGCAGTTTGTTTGCCGCTGCTGCTAATGGATTTTAAATGAGCATCATAAAGAGCAAAACCCGAAATTGCAAGAAAGTGGAGCGCACATTTTTGTAGGTAGAATTTGTGGAGTTTTGTGGTTGTTGTTGCCGTTGTCATTTATTCTTGTTCTGTTTGTTGTCTGTTTTTCGGTTTCTTTGCCAAATGGCAGAGACGATAAATATTTGTTACGCTGACGACAGACACATATGAGCTGTAGTTTGTGTTGTTGTTGCTGTTGTTGTTGCTGTGTACTTTTGCGGCTACAAATCCGGCGTGTATAAAAATGACTGCAATTTATGTTTTCCTATGAATATATTTACGCTACTTCCACCTCGTCTCTGGCAGTTATTGCTTCACCCACCATGACGACAACAACAACAACAACAACAACAACAGGAGCAAGTGTTGCCTCTTACTTTATTTGATGGCATAAATTTTATGCAGATTTTCATAACATGTCATTTTTAGTGATTTTTATTATTAAATGCAACTACTAAAAACTGACAGGAATATTGCTCATACGCCGCTTGGCCCCATTATGTAGACTTCTTTTTGGGGGTGGAACAAAATTTAATATTAGTAAAATTATGCGTGTAGCAGGTCTCAGCCAAGATGACAGGTGGGTAGGTTCCATAACTAACAATCAAATGGTGTACCAAAGCGTACTTTAGGTGTCTGACATGTGCTTGGCTTTTTGGTCACGTTGATCGGGCGACATCATAATGAAAAATGGCGAACATGTGTGGAGTACCACAAAGCCACAGAGAAGGAGCTTACCACAGAGTACAATATAATTTGTACACTCAATTGCATATTCAACATAATTATTCCAAAATCTTAGTCTATCATAGTAAAAGCTGCTTTGGTTTAATTGCATTGCATATAACTGCATTTAGAAGATTATTGTTTCGTTTTTTCGGGAATAAGTTTTGTTTTTGATGGGAAAAAAAGTAGAGAAAAGCTAAATTCGGCAAAGCCCAAGTTTATATACCCTTGCAGATTGGCAGCCTTACGATATATTCATTTGACTTTCAGCAAACTCCCCAAAATTGTGTGGAAACCGATAATATTCATGACTGGCAAGTATAAAGTGTTATCATTGAAAACAAAAACGTTTTTTTCACTAGACCTACTTTTTCGACCGATCGTTCCTATGGCAGCTATATGCTATAGTCATCCGATTTGGATCAAACTTAGCAGAATTGTGTGGAAGTGAAAACAAAAAAGTTTTTTTCTCTAAAACTATTTTAAACCTATCTTTTGTATGGCAGCTGTACCATATACACACCTGATCATATTAATAGGTACACACATCAACTCTGACTTTAAGGTAACAGAAAATAGTTTTATTCATTGCTTCAAACTTAAAATTTGTTCTCATTGGTACTTAAACTATTTTTTTTTTAGTAAAATAAACTTAATTGTAACATAGAATAATAATAACACATAAAAGAGATCATTTTGTGTTTCAGATACGTTTTTAGTGTGATCATAATAATAGGTACACTTCATGTGTTGGTAAGAAAAAAAATGTTAATTTCCATTTTGTGTTCTTTTTTTAGGTAAATTAGTATTTCCTAACTTAGTATCCAGTGTATCCACCTCTATTTTTGGCCACTACTGCTATTCTTTTTGGCATACTTTTAATAGGAGCCTGGCAGGTCTCTACTGGTGTCTCATTCCACAGTTTTTGGACACCTTCCCATAATTTTTGTTTGCTTTGCCAATTTCTTTTTTAAGTCTCCCCACAAGTTTTCAATGGGGTTAAGGTCGGGGGAATTGCTTGGCCACTTCAGAACGTCAACTTTTTGGTCCTCGAAAAATTTAGATAACAGACTTGATGTGTGTTTAGGATCATTATCTTGCTGAAATACCCAACGTAATGGCATATTTTCCTCAGCATACGGTACCATAACTGTTTCCAATATAGATTTGTACTCTTCAGCATTCATTTTGTTCGTAGTCTCATAAATTGGACCTACGCCGTACCAGGAGAAACAACCCCCATACCATTATATTGCCATCTCCATGTTTGACTGTTTTTTTTGTTAACCGTGGATGGAATTCCTTTCCATTAGGGCGTCGAACATTCCTTTCACAGTCATTCCCAAACAAATTAATCTTGGTTTCATCGCTCCATAATATGTTTCTCCATTTTTTCTCCCCGGTGCATCCTACCCAGTCTTTGTGGTCCCTTGCAAAAGTTTGCCTCATGGTGATATTTTTTTTTGCGCATAAGTGGGACTTTTCTGGCAATTCTTCTTGGTAGGTTGGCATCTTGTAGTCATCTTCGGATAGTTGGAGCACTAACTGAATTCCCAATTTCGGGTCCTTTTTGCTCAAAGTTACTATGTAGTGGTCAAGGGTATCTGTTGTTTTTTATGGCCTTCCACGGGTTTCCTGTCTTGGTTTTCTTTCTAATGCATTTTTAACAAAATTATGAGACCTGTTCATTAATTTGGCGATGGCTCGTAAAGATTTGCCTCCTTTTCTCAGACTGAGAAGCTTCTTCTTTAGTACAATGAGAATTTCGACCCATTTTTTCTAAGAAAAATAATTATTTAATTCTCTGTATTGACAGGAGCTATACTTAATTTACCTTTAGTTACCAAAAGATCACTGATTACAAAATTATTCACTTGATACTTGTGAGAAACGGAGACTGTAACTATTATTATGATCAGGCGAAATGTGTGGTGGACTCGCAATTTATAGAAAAGCTTTGATATACGGGGCAGCCCCTCTTTCAACTCTTTGTCACAGTGTGGCCAGACATTGACAACAACAAAAAACCAAAATTATAAAGTTGTCAACACTAAAAGAACGAAAAAACCATCTATAATTAAAAAATTCCGGTGTGTACCTATTAATATGATCAGGTGTGTAGTTGTCCGATTTTAATCAAACTTGGTGGAACTATAAAAAGGCTTGAAAAACTTATAAATACGAAGTCTGGGAACGTTTGCGTTGAAAACAGAAAAGTTTTTCTTACTAAAACTACTTTTTCGACCGATCGTTCCTATGGCCGCTGTATGCTATAGTCATCCAATTTAGATCAAACTCAGCTGAATTGTGTGGAAGCTTATAACATTGACCACTAATACGTTTGGGAGCAATACCATTAAAACCAACAAATTTTTTTTTCATCTTTAATTTTATTATTTATTTTGTTTCTAAATTTTCTGTCACCTTGTGTAACTTTGGCAACTTAATTTAGATTGTGTAGATATCCTCATAACTTATCTGTTTATGTAAGTTTGATTTTAAATGTAATGTGTCTGATTATGAGCGAGTTGTTTTGTGATGATATAGAATATGTTTGGTGTCACGTTTGTTGAATGGAAGGTAGTTGCTAAGTTAGTATATTTGTCTGTTGGGAAGTTCCCTAGGGAAAAGTTTTTTGAGTCGTCGTCTTATTCTACTTCCTGCTTTCTTTCGTCTGCGCAGGAGTCTTCTGGCTAGTGTGTTGGGGTGACTTCTTAGTCTCTCAACGTAATCACCTGCCTCTTTATTAATTACGTCACCAATCTTGGGCACACTGAGGTCACTCTCCAAATGTTTTGTGCACATATACCAGGGCGCTCCCGATAGTCTGCGCAGACACCTTGACTGAAAGACACAGAGCTTTCTCAGATGGGATTTCGCAGCTACTCCATATACTTGGATCCCATATCATCAAGCACGTGCTATGATAGCTCTGTATATATGCACCTTATTTCGAAGTGAGAGCTTGTTTCTGCTAGAGAGAAGCCATCTAACTTTCTTTACTCTGCCATATAGTGACCTTACAAGCGCGTTGATATGGGTTCCGAATGTAAGGCGCTTGTCCATATATAGTATTTAATAGCTGATTGTTGAAGAATACGCCTGGACACTCATCATGACGAAGTGTATATGTTACACTGACACCTGTAGCTAGGTTAAGCTCAATTTTCAATCGTTTCGCTCACCTACTAAACCAATACAAATACTGTTGAACGACATCAGTGGTCGCATAGACACATGAGTCTCTCGCCATAATAGCTGTATCGTCGGCAAATGTTGCAATGAGTAATAGCCTATTTCCACCAAAGAAATGAAGCTTCATTTCTTGAAATGACAAGAAATGAAGAAAATGATATCATTTCTTCCATACAAATTGTTGTTGCATTTTGCCCATCATTTCCTTCATTTCTCAAAAATGATGGCATTCCCCACGAAGGAATTTGGTATTTTTTTAAAAAGTACTCGCTACTCTCTGGCACTACTCGTTACTCTCTGGAAATAGAAAGTGTCATCACCAATAAACTATTGATTTGAATTTAAAAATAAGGCGCAATTTTGTTTATAATATAATTTAGTCAAAATAAGTTGTGTATTTAGCTTTCTGCTGATTATTCAGGGCGTTAACAATGCGTTCGCCCAGTGTAATTGCTTTCCTGCCGGGTATGTCTTTTTTTGGGTAAATATTGCAAAAACTCCCCGTGAGTTTGAAAGTGGCGCCTGTTGTTTAAATCAAACCATTCAGCTGTTTTTGTCAACGTGGCATTGCGAATATAAAAATGATGAAGATTTGTCAATGGAAACAGCATCATTTTTAGAAATGAAAATGATAAGAAATGAAGCCAGTGGAAATAGGCTATAAGTCTTGGGTGTCTTCAATGGGTATTGTTCTTCCGGTAGGCATATGACAAGTGTAGAGAGAGTAGAGGGTTGGTCCAAGGACACTTCCTTGAGGCACACCAGCGTGTATTACCCTCACGCTGGAAACAGCCCCTTCCAATACTACCGAGAAGGTCCTGTCCGATAGATAGCTTCTCACAAGGGTGTATAGTTGAGGCGGTAAGATGTTTTTTACCTTACATAGTAGTCCAGCATACCAGACTCTATCAAAAGCCTTCCTTATGTCCAGGTAGACCGCAACCACGTACTCCTTAGCCTGGAATCCGTAGAGAATGAAATTTGTGACCCTATTCAGCTGCTCAGGGGTTCCGTGAAACTTTCTAAGCCCGAACTGAAAAGGAGGTATTCTGCCACCCACCCCATCGATTGCCATGATTCGGGCTAGAATACACCTCTCGAAAATTTTTGCTATTGTGGATAGGAGGCTGATCGGACGGTATGAATCGACCTCAGATGGGCTTTTCCCAGCTTTATGGATGGATTATTACGTTCTAAGCCTTATTCCACGCCTTCGGAAAGTGACCCGGTCGGAGTGCCGCGTTGAAAATTAGGACCAGAAAGAGCACCGCTTTTATTGGGTGGGGTTTGATAACCCTATTGTCAAGTTCATCCTCGCCTGGTGCCTTTTTATTGTTAAGGTCCTTGATCTGCCCCTGAACCTCCTCCAATGTAATTGGTGGGACTGGGGTGTCAAGAACCTGATCTACAAGCCTCCTACGGCTGACCGAAGTCGTCTCTAGGGGGGTAAATCTGTTTACCGCCCGCAGTTTACCGCAAATGCTTCTGCCCGTTTCTGCAGAGATTTGGTCCAAGTACCGTCAGCTTTGCGGATTGGAAGTTTGGGTGTTGTCTGCTTCTTGTACATCCTGGTGCTTTTTGTACTAACGAGCAGCTTCTTAACCCTGTTAGCCACTCTTTTATGAACCATTTCCACTTTTATGTCTCTCGTACGAGTAAAATGCCTCCGCAGTCTCCTTTTGATGAGCAGTAGAGCATCGAGGGCAGTTGGAAGGCGAGATTGTGAACGGCGATCCTGTAGAATTTCCGATGGGCGCGCTTTAAGGGCTGCGGCATGCACCTTATTTAGGAACGGTGGTAAGTAAAGCGACGATATGACCAGCTCTCCGCCATTTGTAGTTGAGTCAGCCTAAGAGAAACCAATTGAAAGTACAACACTTCTCGTCTTACTAAGATAGCAGCCCCTCCTCTGGGTGTGTTGCTTGGGTGGTCTGCTTTGTGGATAACATAACTTGGGATGTGAACAGATACGCCTGGCTTAAGCCAAGTCTCAGATATAAGCATGATGTTAATAAGTTGATCAGCAAGGAACTGCTTAAGCTCATCATCACCAATCGCAAGCCCGTGGGCATTCCAGAGTCCGAGGCGCAATGACGGAGCCATTAATGGCACATGGTTCTGAGGAACTCATCCGATTTGGATCAAACTTAGCAGAATTGTGTGGAAGCTTATAGCATTGACCAATAACAAGTTTGGAAGCGACAGCATTGAAAACAAAAAAGACTTTCTTACTAAGACTTTTTTTCAGACCTAACTTCTCTATGGCAGCTATACTATATAGTTGTCCGATTTTCATCAAACTTGGTGGAATTATGAAAAAGCATAGAAAACTTATAAATACGAAATCTGGGAACGTTTGCGTTGAAAACAAAAAAGTTTTTCTCACTATGATATAGTCGTCCAATCCTGCCGGTTGCCACAAATGTTCAGCGTATTTGTACTGAAAGACTTCGAGCAAAGTTTGGTCACGATAGCTTTACAACTGACGGAGGAGTTGGCATAGAAACAGACGGACATGGCTATATCAATTCAGCTCGTCATCCTGATCAAGAATATATATACTTTATGTGGTCGGAGATGCTTCCTTCTGTGCTTTACATACATCTGGACAATTTTAATATACCCTCTTCAAGAGTATACAAATTAGTTTAAATATCTATATCGATTTAGGGTCGTTTTCTCATGTTGCTGTTTTTCGCAAATCTAGGTGGATTTACTGCATTTGCTTTGCTCACGTTCAAGTCTAACCATCTAGATGGATGTCGTAGCCATCCACTTCATCCTCATTGATTTCAAAACCATGTACATGTTAATGCAAATTATGTATTTTTATGTTTGCGTTCATTTGGTCACACTGAAAAATATTTAAAAACTAAAACCAACTGCTGCTAAAAACAGTTAAGTCTAAATTCTTCATAAGTAAACCAAAAATTGAAAATATTGAATGTGCCTTTTGTATAAAAGACAACTGCAGAGATTGCTGAAGAGACATTTGTGCATACTAATTTCTCCAGTTTAATGCTTAAGGCAAAAAATTGGCGAAATTTTTGATTAAAAACATCATGATTGAAAATTTTACAGGATTTAAAACTAAAACAATGGTTTCATTCGAAAATAAATTGATAAAATATGGCCGGAAAGTTACCCAATTTTGGCCTATATAGCTAAATTTTCATCATAATTTGTCCAAATTATTTCACTGTGTGAACTTAACTAAAGACCTATTGCTTAATCTTCCATCATAGTAACAAGTTTTTCCGAAAGAAAAACCTTTATCCTCCTTTATGTTTTAAAATTGGCGCCCAACAGACATAACAATAAACAGGCGAGTGCAGAGGTGCTGCCAACCTACCATTAGTGCCTTTTCAGTCCTGCCGGTATGACCAAATGCCCAAATTGATAATCAACCTACATGAGACAACCTAGTTGCAAAATCTAGGTGGATTTCGATTTCCGCAAAAACAGGAACATGAGAAAACGGCCCTTACTGATCGTTGTGCATGTCAATGCAAGGAGAATCTGCTGAGAGCAATGGTAGAGAAGCAAATGATTATATTCGCTCAAAGATTACGCCAAGGAAAATATCTTTAAGGCGGATGAAATTGCGCTTTATTATAAAGCAATGCCCTACTGGACAAAGGGCCATGAAAAAGCCAAATTCTCTAACTATTGCCGTTCGGATTCGGCGTTAAACTGTAGGTCCCTTTCTCTTGTGCGAAAAATTTTAAGCACACACGCCAAGAGATTGAGAGAAGCTTGACCCTGGCCCTCCTGGAGGTGCTGTTTGAGCCAATTTTACTTTTACTGGACAAAGGGCAACTTTGGTTTTTATTTGCAACTTAGCTGGCTCCTACAAAAAAAGTCGTTGCTCTAGGTAAAGCCAAAACTTCACGTATGTTGTTTTAAAAAACGCTAGCCTGCCATTTATAGTACATATTATGCTAACCAAAAGCATGGATAACCGGAGACATGTGGGAACAAATCATTGTAAAACTGGATCAAGATATAATTGCGGCTGATGCGGCTTGTCCTTAATATGTGGAATCTATCATGAAATTGAATTTATTCCTTCTAACAACATAGCTGTGCTTCAGCTCGCATTTGCTCTACCCACAAAAAGGGTCTTATCCAAGGAGTCACGCGGTTATTGCGCAATATTTTTGTTATACGCTTATCTCTTAGTTTCTGTCTCAATCTCCCTTTCTCTCTAAGATTGAGTTTGATGAATGTAATGCTGTGGTGATGGGTGAGGTTTTCATGTACGAGCGTTTTTATACCCTTGCAAAGGGTATTATAATTTTGCCCAGAAGTTTGCAACGCATACAAATATTCATTTCCGACCCCATAAACTATATATATTCTTGATCAGGGGGACGAGCTGAGTTCATTGAGCTTTGTCCGTCCGTCTGTCTGTCCGTCTGTCTGTCTGTCTGTCCGTCTGTCTGTCTGTCCGTCTGTTTCTACGCAAACTAGTCTCTCAGTTTTAAAGCTATCGAGCTGAAATTTTGCACAGAGTCTTCTTTTTACTGCACGCTGCTAATATGTCGGAACCGACCGGATCGGATCACTATATCTTATAGCTGCCATAGGAACCATCGGTCGAAAAATGGGTTTTAGTGAGAAAAACTTTTTTGTTTTCAATGTTAACGTGATTAAACTCGGTCATTAATAATATTATATACTTTCAAACAGATTTGCAAATTTTGGTCAAAATCGGATGACTATATCTTATAGCTGCCATAGGAACCATAGGTCGAAAAATGGGTTTTAGTAAGAAAAACTTTTTTGTTTCCAATGTTAACGTGGTTGAACTCGGTCATTAATAATATTATATAATTTCAAACAGATTTGCAAATTTTGGTCAAAATCGGATGACTATATCTAATAGCTGCCATAGGAACCATAGGTCGAAAAATGGGTTTTAGTGAGAAAAACTTTTTTATTTCCAATGTTAACGTGATTAAACTCGGTCATTAATAATATTATATGCTTTCAAACAGATTTGCAAATTTTGGTCAAAATCGGATGACTATATCTTATTGCTGCCATAGGACCGATCGGTCGGAAAATGGGTCTTAGTGAAAAAAAACTTTTTTGTTTTTAAGTAAATCGTTCATAAGGTCGGTGATAATCAATATTAAACGCTTTCAAACTAATTTGAAAAATTTGATCGACATCGGGTGACTATATCTTATGGTTGCTATAGGACCGATCGGTCGAACATGAGTCTTGGTGAAAAATTTTTTTGTTTAGTTTTGTTAGCGTCCTTAAACTCGCTGATGACTTATTTTATATGCTTTCAAATAGATTCGCAAAATTGGTCCGAAATCGGATGACTATATCTTAAGGCTGCCATAGGGCCGATCGGTCGGAAATTGAGTCTTAGTGAGAAAAACTTTTTTTAGACGTTTATCTGTCGGAAAATAGGTTTTAGTTACAAAATTTTTTGATTTTTATGTAAGCGTACTTAAACTGTGACATTTGCATTTGCAAGGGTATAAAAACTTCGGCACAGACGAAGTTAGCTTGGCCTTCTCGTTAATGTTTACAGTGAGTTGAAAAAGTCAATTTGGTTTTAAAATACAAATTTCAAGAGAAGGTTTTCGTTTGATTATTTTCACAAATTAGGGATCTACTTTTCAATGGTTTTGACGTTATTAAAAAATCATAATACATCAATGAATCAATATCGAATATCGATTTTGCGAAATTTTATATTTCGACCCTACTTAGAGCCAGTCCCAATGACCCCAAGCCGGATTTCCAGTTGATAAAAATAATTTTCATCATTTTCTTTCATCTTTTTCTTAAAACTTTCACAAATATCGAAGAAATTTATCAAACGTTATACTAAACCATAGAAATTTGTTCAAAACTTCAAAACAAAACGATTTTAATACCACTGAGTAAGGGAAGTGTGCCCTAGCAGCACAATTGCACACGCACTGTACCCGGCAATAAACGATGTTGCTTCAGATCTTTCTAAAAGTTATTAGCGTCTGCAATCAGTAATGCATATTTTTTCTGTCAGATTTAAATGATTTTTCTATAAATTTATTCCTTATTCTATGCGAAACCTAGGAGAGCTGATATTAGTACAAGAACGGGAATTTGGAACAGTCCAATCTCCAAGTGGATAAAAATTTACTTCCAATCGACTTTGAAACAGTTCGAAAAATTCAAAGTCAAATCTCCAATTGCAGAAAACTAACTTGCTTTTTTCTTCTTTTTCTATGACCCAGTGTTTCACACCAAGCTTGGCCATGTCTTCCCAACTCAGTTTCGGTTGTATCTTGCTGCATATTTTTTCCAAAATTTTTTTTGTCTTTCGATCGTTCACGTATTTTACTGAAGCTTTTCCAACCATAAATCTCATTTCGGATAAGAAATGTTGTTGAAATATTTTCGCCAGCACACATAAGCGCAATATTTTTCAACTCCATTTACAGTTTGACAAGCATTGTGTGTGCCAAGCAAGAGTTGAGACACATATAAATGTGCATGCAGGGCAAAGACGACGTTCTCTAATGTTTGACTGTGATTGTGATTGATAAGCAATTGCTACCGCTAGACACATACAGAAAGAGAGAGAGAGAGAGAGGGAGAGAGAGGGATATAGTCAGTTGTTGGATCTAGTTGACAAATGGCAGGGAAATTTTTTAATTGAAAATGTTTGCATGAATTCTTGAAAGCGCTGCCAATGTGATTCGATTTTCTGTCTTTGTCTCTCTCTCTCTCTCTCTCTCTCTCTCTCTGTGTATTTCGGTGTGCGTTGCGTGTGGTGGCCACATTTGATTGATTTATGCGTCAGGCAGAAGGAAAAGAAAATATAAATTTCGCTGCCGTTTCTAAAATAAACTCCCAATGCGTCATGTTGTCGTCGTCGTTTCCGTTGAGTGCCGAGTGTTTTATAACGTGCAAAAATCCCAAATCAAATTATTGTAAATAACTGAGTGCCTCTGTTGGCTAGACATTGCATGTCGCGTATGATGGAACGTCCAAATGAAATAACACAGCGAGCGAGGCCAGCAAATTGCGCATACGCAACGTGGCCACGCATAGACAAAACGCGCGCTGTCAACTTGGCATAGTTTTGCACATGTGGAGAGGCTGCAACTGGAACGTGCCAGTATGGGTTTGCCAAATGCATGAACGTGAGGTGTATGGGCAGGTGTGTGTGTGTGTGTGTGTGTGTATGCACGTGACTTTTGTGCAGTTGCATGCGGTGCACGTAATAAACCTTTGCCTTTGCCAGCGCTTCACTTTTTTCCCCACGTTAAGTCCTTGGCCAAAAAGTCGCTGGCGACGAAGACAAACAGCACTCATGTGTCGTGGCCTGGCGAAGTGGAAAGCAAAGCCGTTGAAAAGACATTTCAATTTGAATAAAAAGATGCTCTCAATGTTTGTGGTGTGTGCGGGTGTGTGGATGCGTAAGTGGAAGATGCGCATACAAATACCAAATGTGCTTCAGCTGGAAAATTGCTTAAACACACAAAGTTGCTAGCTGAAAATCTACAATAAATCGCTTAATTTATGGTCAAATATTTTCGATTAGTTTAACAGTTTCTGAAGACTTTACAGTGGCGCATTATTTATACCACATCTTTAAGTAAAAAGATAATCTTACAGATTTATAAAATGATTTTAAGATGACTGCGGCTAAATTTATTATTTGGGCATAAAATTGTATTTAATGTCTTTCACCATAAAGAAATAATTAATAATTTAAATAGTACAACAGGAGTTTAACGTATTGGTGCATGATCATTAACCTTCAAATAATACTAGGCTATTCACCAGTCCTTGTAAAATGATAAATAGTGAACTTTAAAAGTTTACAACATAACAAACAAAATACAGTTTGGGTTCGCAGCCATCACATAAAAAACTAGGCTTTGGTAAACAGAAGCCAGAAATAGTTCCTGATGTTGATGTTAATAAACTCAACAACGAGTTTGTTAATCTATCAGAAATCCCTGAAGTCTTCCATAATATGTACCTGGGTAGTGCACCACATAACGACTGTGATAATAGCTTTAACTTTAGATGTGTCAGTAAATGTGATGTCCTTGAATGTATTCTTAGAATTAAATCTATCATCTAATCATTTTACTCATGTGCTCAATACCTCACTTACAACTTCTGTTTTCCCCGCGATATGAAAATCTGCCAAAATAGTGCCTATCCTAAAGCCAGACAATAACTGTCGGCCGATAGCTAGCTTACCATAGCTATCAAAAGTTCTGGAACATTTAATGGTAGATCAAATTCGAGTCCATATGACTGACAACTCGCTGTTAAATGATAAGCAATCCCGCTTTAGGAAGAATAGAAGTTGCACCACAGCTATCCTAAATGTGGTCGAAGACATTCGAAGTGAGATGGAAACTTTTCTTTCCCTGCTGGACTACAGTAAGGCCTTAGATACAGTAAATCACGACATACTTTGCACAAAACTTGCCCAATTGTATAGCTTTTCTAACACAGCACTAAGGGCCGATTTCTCATCTTCTAAATAAATGAGAAATAGCTATTTGACAAGTAACGCTATGCGACCGATAAAGTCCCACATAACTAAATTGGATTACCAAACCTATGTGTAAACGAATGACAAGTTCTCTAATGAAGTGGTAGCAGATCCAGTGAAAATCTGGCAGCACTGTTAAACAGCTGATTTGCTGTGTTAAAAGTATGTCTGTCATCTGAAATTATGGAAAACACAACAAAAACGCAACGTGCTAAAAAAATTTACAGACGAGGAGGAATGGGAACTAGTAGCTCCACATAGTTAAGGATTCATAGAGAACAAGAAGTCAGATGCAGTCACTCAAAAACCAAAGAAGCAAGCGTGTGCAAAACTGGCGTCCACTTACGCTAGCAAAACCAGAATTCAGCGCACAAAATATCTAGGGCTAAAGAAAATATGAAGGGAAAGAAGCTGAAGATGCATTAAAGAAGAGGGAAACATTCCCTACAGGTGGCGGCGCGCCTTCGTCCAAAAGAGTTTCTGACATCTCGGAAAAAATAATGAAAATTAATTATTCATGGAAATAAATTCAATATTAAGCTTTTCAACTTCTGTTACGTGGTTGAGTAGCGGAGTTATCATGTCTTAATTTATACCCACTATAGCCCAAAAGATAATAATTTTTCAATTCGTTGCTTTCCCATCGTTACTTCAAGCGACAGTTATTAAAAATATTGCTATCATGGGATGAACCAGGCCATCTTGCAACCACATCTTGCAAAACTAACTTTGCGCTAGATGCTGCCAGTGCATTTATTGAGAAATATCCCTTTCTGTTACGGGGTTGAATCCGTACATGGGTGCAATCAATAGCTCCCATAACCTTCGGGAATTTAGCAATTTTATAAAAGTCTCCAATGATTTCATTGGGGTTCCCAAACTTAATGTAACTGCTGAAAAATGATGCAATGGCATAGGAAACTTCTTTCACTGCCCGACATGCTGTAGCCATGCTCACTCCACAAAAGTGCCCAATAGTAATTAGGAAATTACTACAAGCATAGAATCACAATGCTAAAAGCAGCTTCTTCATTGTAGACAAGGAACATTTCCTAACAAGAAAGAAAGTCGGTCAAGCCCGACTATAACATACTCTGCACCCTTAATGTCGCAGCTCGCATTTGGTCACGAGTCAAGCGGCCAGTTAACACACAACGCACAACGCAGTGCGCTCTCTAAGTCTCTCTCTCCCTCCTCTCTCTCTCTCTCTCTCACTAAGATTGCTTCTACTGAACGCAATGCTTAGGTTATGGGTGGGGTGGGTGGGGGGTGTTAACTGACCGTTTTTTGCTCATAACTTGAGTATCGTTCATCCGATCTTTATCATACCTTCAGCAAATCGATAAATAATTTTGAGTACTAGATATCTCTAAAAAGTACGAACCATCTATCATCAAAACTGTAGGAGATATGACGTTTTTTCCAAATTGCGGGGGCGCGAGGGGGCGTGGCAAAAATTATAAATAAACTTTATCTGCCTGCAAGTATAAGAAATATATGTCCCATACATGTCAAACCTCTATCTCTTACCATCTCTGAGATCTCTTCGTTCATACGGACGGACGGAGAGACAGACAGACAGACGGACATGGCTATATCGACTCGGCTGTTGATGCTGATCAAGAATATATATACTTTATAGGGTCGGAAATGATTCCTTCTCCCTGTTACATACTTTTGCACAGAGTATAAAAAGATGCATTATGTCAAGTTTGCTGATGGCTACCAATTTTTGTTAAATGGCGTAGTCTTGTAAACTTTGAAAGCCGGAATCTTTTTATGATTAAAAGAAGTTCGGCATTGGGTTGTATACTCTCTTTCTCTATAAATTGTCACAATGTCTTCATCAGAATCTTCCAGTGAGTGAAAGTAAATAAACCGGTTCAAATTCATTTTATAAATTGATTTGCAAAGCACAAATTAGAAACTCACCCCAAATGTTATGTGAATTTACAGTGAATGGCGAAAAGTCAAATGCCCATCTAACAAAGTGTGGCTATCTGGAGGTCAAAGTGCCAGATAGCTTATGATGCAATTAGTAGGCAATGAAATCGAAATTTCACTATTTGTTGGATTATCCTGATACATAGCAGCTATCTGGAAGAAGAGAAATCGGCCCTAAATCTTATGAAAACTTATCTGTCAAATAGGTTTCAAGCAGTTGTTGTGCCGTCTTCACAGTCCTCCTTATTAAATGTTAAACGTGGTGTACTTCAAGGCTCTGTCCTTGGCCCTTTACTGTTTACAATATATGTTAATTATTTGTCAAATATATTGTGTAATAGTAATTGTCATATGTTTGCAGACGACGTCCAATTATATATGTCAGCCGGTCAATAGCTAAAATAGTTGAATGTATTGTTATTTGTAATGTTGAGTTAATTAAGATCTCAGGCTGGGCAAACAGCAAAGGTCTCTGTCTGAACACGTCTAAATCCAAATGTTTAATTATACATAAAAAGCACCTTAATGCAAGCAACTTACGTCCTCTCTTAATTGAAAATTCGCCATTAGAATATGTGGAGGAAGCAAGAAATTTGGGTTTTTATTTCAATAGAAATCTCAACTGGAACACTTATATAATAAAATTTGTAGGAAGAACGTAACGGAGTGTTACGAAATCTTTATCTGTCCCAACAATATCTCCCCACCCACCTCATGCATTGAGAAATTGAAAACTGTTTGGACAAGGGCGCGCTTCAAAGACTTAATATTTGGGTGTTGAGCAAAGCCAAGGCATAACCTCGAGAACGGAACAAAGTTTGTAGTCGAATGGATTCAGGTATGGGCTACCAGCAGGCCAATGAAGTTCGGTACATGGTTTTTAAACATGTTTGAGTCGTTTTTGCCCTGTGAGCTGGAGCGGAGACTTGTTGAAAGGTCCACGGCTTGATTGCAAATAATATCATGTTAAGAGGCTTCACAACCTTTTCCAAAACATAGGATGAATACTCTTTCGCTGAAGTTTTGACTTCTTTTTTTTTACAAAAATGGAGCTAAGTGACATCATCATAGGCGACGTCTCACCAAATCATCACATAAGCCGGATGGTGAGCTCTGTGAACTCTCGGAATGAGCTCGGACGCTTGTTTTGATGACATACACACCTGATCATATTAATAGGTACACACCGGAATTTTTTAATTATAGATGGTTTTTCGTACTTTTAGTATTGACAACATTTTAATTTTTGGTTTTTTGTTGTTGTCAATGTCTGGCCACACTGTGACAAAGAGTTGAAAGAGCGGCTGCCCCGTATATCAAAGCTTTTCTATAAATTGCGAGTCCATCACACATTTCGCCTGATCATAATAATAGGTACAGTCTCCGTTTCTCGCAAGTATCAAGTGAATAATTTTGTAATCAGTGATCTTTTGCTAACTAAAGGTAAATTAAGTATAGCTCCTGTCAATACAGAGAATTAAATAATTATTTTTTTTTTTAGAAAAAATGGGTCGAAATTCTCATTGTACTAAAGAAGAAGCTCGATTGGTTCTTAGTCTGAGAAAAGAAGGCAAATCTTTACGAGCCATCGCCAAATTAATGAACAGGTCTCATAATTTTGTTAAAAATGCATTAGAAAGAAAACCAAGACAGGAAACCCGTGGAAGGCCACAAAAAACAACAGAAACCCTTGACCACTACATAGTAACTTTGAGCAAAAAGGACCCATTTAAGTCATCGAAGGCTATTGCAGCCGAAATTGGGAATTCAGTTAGTGCTCCAACTATCCGAAGATGACTACAAGATGCCAACCTACCAGGAAGAATTGCCAGAAAAGTCCCACTTATGCGCAAAAAAAACATCACTATGAGGCAAACTTTTGCAAGGGAGCACAAAGACTGGGTAGGACGCACCGGGGAGAAAAAATGAAGAAACATATTATGGAGTGATGAAACCAAGATTAATTTGTTTGGGAATGACTGTGAAAGGAATGTTCGACGCCCTAATGGAAAGGAATTAAATCCACGGCTTACAAAAAAAAACAGTCAAACATGAAGGTGGCAATATAATGGTATGGGGTTGCCTCTCCTAGTACTGCGTAGGTCCAATTTATCAGACTACGAACAAAATGAATGCTGAAGAGTACAAATCCATATTGGAAACAGTTATGCCATTACGTTGGGTATTTCAGCAAGATAATGATCCTAAACACACATCAAGGCTGTTATCTAAAGCCAATCCCCCGACCATAACCCCATTGAAAACTTGTGGGGAGACTTAAAAAAGAAATTGGCAAAGCATTCATTTTCGAATAAACAAAAATTATGGGAAGGTGTCCAAAAACTGTGGTATGAGACACCAGTAGAGACCTGCCAGGCTCTTATTAAAAGTATGCCAAAAAGAATAGAATTAGTGGCCAAAAATAGAGGTGGATACACTGGATACTAAGTTAGGAAATACTAATTTACCTAAAAAAAGAACACAAAATGGACATAAAATGTACCTATTATTATGATCACACTGAAAACGTATCTGAAACACAAAATGATCTCTTTTATGATATATTATTATTCTATGTTACAATTAAGTTTATTTTATTAAAAACAAATAGTTTAAGAATCAATGAGAACAAATTTTAAGTTTGAAACAATGAATAAAACTGTTTTTGTGTTACCTTAAAGTCAGAGTTGATGTGTGTACCTATTAATATGATCAGGTGTGTATATTAGACGAATATAAAGATGTGAATTCAGAAAACAGTCATAGTTCTGAAAGTGTTATTAATGTGTTGGAGCTGTACAAAAATTTTATGCGATGGTGGAATAAGCATGGCAAAAAAATTTCCTTTGATTGAACAGCTAGCTCTTTACATTTTGTGTATACCTACCTCCAGAGCGTCGAGCGACCGGTGTTTTAGTTAGGCAGAGTCCTGGAAGATAGAACAAACCTCTCTGTCTACTCTTCTTACATTCTCAAGGAAAAACAAAAGAGGAAAGCTAACTTTGTTACCGAAGTTTATATACCCTTGTAGGTTGTATAATTTATAAAATTAAGGTTTTAAATGATTTTCGTCGAACATTCTTAGCTGAGTTATTTCCCAAACTCTGCTATAGATGGCGCCATTACTTTGACCATTTGCTTGCCAGTTTGTTATATGGCAGCTATACGATATATTCATCCGATTTTTACCAAACTTCCCAAAATTGTGTGGAAACTGATAATATTCATAATTGGAAAGTAATAAGACATTACCATTGCAAACAAAAAAGGTTTTTTTCACTAGAACTACTTTTTCGACCAATAGTTCCTATGGCAGCTATCTGCTATAGTCTTTCGATTTGGATCAACCTTGGTAGAATTGTGTAGTAGCTAAAAATATTGATCATTAAGAAGTTGGGAAGCGATAGCATTGAAAACAAAAAAGTTTTTCCTACTAACGTTTTTTTTAGACTTATATTTGGTATGGCAGCTATACTATATAGTTGTCCGATTTTCATAAAACTTGGTGAAATTATGTGAAAGCATAGAAAACTTCGAAATACAAGGCATGGGGACGCTTGCGTTGAAAACAAAAAAGTTTTTCTCACTTGAACTAGTTTTTCGACCGATAGTTTGTATGGCAGCTATATGCTATAGTCTTTCGATTTATATCAAACTTGCCAGAATTGTGTGATAGCATATAATACTGAGCTGTAACAAGTTTGGGAGCGATAGCATTGATAACAAACAAGTTTTTCCTACTAAGATTTTTTTTCAGACATGTCTTTTTTATGGCAGCTATACTATATAGTTGTCCGATTTTCATAAAACTTGGTGGAGTTACGTAAAAGCATAGAAAACTAAGAAATACGAGATTTGGGGACGTTTGCATAGAAAACAAAAAAGTTTTTCTCACTAAAGCTTGCTTTTTGACCGATCGCTCCTATGGCAGCTATATGCTATAGTCATCCGATCCGGCCGGTTCCGATAAATAAACTGCGTATTTGTACCAAAAGGCTTCGTGCTAAGTTTGGTTGAGATAGCTTCAAAACTGATGGAGGAGATGGCGTAGAAACAGACGGATGGTCAGACGGATATGGCTATATCAACCCAGCTTGTCATGCTGATCAGGAATATATATACTTTATTTGGTCGGAGATGCTTCGTTCTATGCATTACAATCATCTGGACAATTTTAATATACCCTCTACAAGGGTATAAAAACGAAGTAGGCTAAAATTTTACAAAAACCAAGTAGGCTTTTTTTTGCCCTAAAAATACTTCTTGGTTTGTGTGTGCCTGAGTTAATTTCATTTCAATTCTGGTTGCCAACCCGAATGGTTGCTTCTGCTTCCTGCTCTATTTTTCTTTTTTATTAATTTTTGTAATGTTTTGTTGCTGATTATTTTTTACTTTGCCTCGTCAGCAGTGAAATCCTTTTCAATGTTGAAAGTTTTGCGTATTTCCTCGACTGTCTTCCCCTTCAGCATATTGGATATTGAACAGGTCTCATAATTTTGTTAAAAATGCATTAGAAAGAAAACCAAGACAGGAAACCCGTGGAAGGCCACAAAAAACAACAGAAACCCTTGACCACTACATAGTAACTTTGAGCAAAAAGGACCCATTTAAGTCATCGAAGGCTATTGCAGCCGAAATTGGGAATTCAGTTAGTGCTCCGACTATCCGAAGACGACTACAAGATGCCAACCTACCAGGAAGAACTGCCAGAAAAGTCCCACTTATGCGCAAAAATTAATATCACCATGAGCCAAACTTTTGCAAGGGACCACAAAGACTGAGAAACATATTATGGAGCGATGAAACCAAGATTAATTTGTTTGGGAATGACTGTGAAAGGAATGTTCGACGCCCTAATGGGAAGGAATTCCATCCACGGTTTCCCAAAAAAAAAACAGTCAAACATGGAGGTGGCAATATAATGGTATGGGGTTGCCTCTCCTAGTACGGCGTAGGTCCAATTTATCAGACTACGAACAAAATGAATGCTGAAGAGTACAAATCCATATTGGAAACAGTTATGCTATTACGTTGGGTATTTCAGCAAGATAATGATCCTAAACACACATCAAGGCTGTTATCTAAATTTTTCGAGGACCAAAAAGTTGACGTTCTGAAGTGGCCAAGCCAATCCCCCGACCTTAACCCCATTGAAAACTTGTGGGGAGACTTAAAAAAGAAATTGGCAAAGCATTCATTTTCAAATAAACACAAATTATGGAAAGGTGTCCAAAAACTGTGGTATGAGACACCAGTAGAGACCTGCCAGGCTCTTATTAAAAGTATGCCAAAAAGAATAGAATTAGTGGCCAAAAATAGAGTTGGATACACTGGATACTAAGTTAGGAAATACTAATTTACCTAAAAAAAGAACACAAAATTTAAACTAAAATTTTTTTTCTTACCAACACATGAAGTGTACCTATTATTATGATCACACTGAAAACGTATCTGAAACACAAAATGAATCTCTATTATGTTATATTATTATTCTATGTTACAATTAAGTTTATTTTATTAAAAACAAATAGTTTAAGAACCAATGAGAACAAATTTTAAGTTTGAAACAATGAATAAAACTGTTTTCTGTTACCTTAAAGTGAGAGTTGATGTGTGTACCTATTAATATGATCAGGTGTGTAGCTTACACTCTAACGTTCTGTTTGTTGAAAGATTCCTCTATGGTGAAAACAGAATTCGTCTGTGGGCATTGTTCGCGCACTGGCGACGCAATGCTATCGATTTTGTCTTGCTTTTTTGTTTCAATGCCGTTGTGAGCAAGTGGCCGGTGTGTCTGATATTCATCTCACGAGACTTGATTTTCTGCCTGCGCAGTGGATTTCGATCTTTCACGGCTTTGATGGCTTGGATTTCTTGCTGTCTTTTACTCCATCAGTATTCTCAAATAACTTCTCGGTACGATACACAAAGTTTCGGTTGATTTCCAGTGGGCGCAACATCCAAAAGATTTCAGCTATTTTGTAGCCGCATTTATGTAGGCCCATTTCATGATTTCAAACAATTGACACCAAAAACTTTTGATGCAGTAATAAAGCATAAATGTCAATTGTTCAATGTTCTCGAGAACGAGTGTGTTCAAAAAATGGAGCTTGGAATTCTGAAGTACTCTAGTAGACTTCATTTGATTAACCTTGTTGTCTTACTCTTGGAGTAATCTTTATGTATGGACTAATTAATGGTGAAATCGACTTAACTGAGTTGGTTGGCCAAAATAACCTCAACGTAACCGTTGACCGACTCGTAATTGTATGCCCCTTTCACTAAATCGCTGTAGTACTAACTATGCCTTGCATGAACCCTTTCGTGTGCTCTGTGTTGAATACAATAAACTCTACCGAGTAATGAACTCGGAAGCGTCTCTTCCTGCCTTAAAAACTAAAATTTTAGCTATTTTTTTCCTTCGCGATTTCGTGTCACACGTCAGTGGCTGCGCCTCTCGGTCGGTTGGGCGGGAGGTGGGCTGCTATTTTACCTGGGGTTCGCTTGCTTGGGAGGTTGCGTAAGTAATGCGCATTGTACGTAAACGTCCATCAAAAAAGGAAAAAAAAACCGTGTATCAAAACAGTAGCGACTACTACAAAACAACCAAGAACTTTGTACTTGAATCAAGTACAAACGATGTCAATAGTACCGTAAGTACGAAAATACTTGTTTCAAGTACAAAATTACTATGTCAAGTATGATTGTTTTGCGAAAATTTAAGTACATTTCGAACTATTATAAAATCTTTTTGGAGTCAGACTATAAGTTTGTTACAAGTACAAACTGTTCTTGGTTTAAGCCTATAAAATTCTTAAGCTTTTCCCAATTTGTTCTTGAAACTAGGTTTCTGTATTATATCAAAATCCAGAGGAAATGAATTATCCAAAGATTAAAATGTTTATACTGTAGGTCAGAAATCTACCAGCACGCCATTACCTAAGTGTTAGAACCAGGAGGGAATTTCGGGATTTTGAGATTCGACTTAAAATAATTCGCATTTTCGTAGCACAGTTTTAAGTTCATTTTGTCTTCAATCCAAGAAAGTTTGTACCTTAACTAAGACCGATCCTATCAAAAATTGTTTGACTAACTGTAATTACGATATGTTCTTGATTCAAGAAAGTTGGCTCTCATTTTTATAATATAAACAGTCGGGTTTTTTTACTAGAATGTGTTGTACTTAATTTAATTACGTCCAAGAACAAAACGTACTTAAAATTGTAAGTACAAAATCGGTACAAATTCTATCCCGAACGATCTAGAACTCTGACGGTCGTTTTTTTCTGAGTGTATGGAATGCATTATAAAACCAATTCTTATGGTAATAAATACGGTTTTAGCAGAAAAACTGCTGCGTTGTTTACTTATTGGGTTGATTTTTGTACATTTTTTGCTTCGGATACCCAAAGATCTATTGCAATACCCATAAAAACAGCCTGCAGTCGATAGTGAAGTATACTAAAAGGACCAAAAACCAGAAGGTTCTTGCATTTGAAGTTTTGTTACTTTAATTTATGAGAAGACATAGCTAAGCTTATTGTCTATTCGAGTGATTTCGTATCAGCAACCAATGCTACGGCCACTGCTCTACTTCACAGCAGCACTCAGAGTCTAACTCCATTTCGAGTTCACTAGAAATTCAAGCCACTTAAACTATAAATCCTTAATTTTAATATACCTAAAATGTTTAATCATTTAATTCCTTTAAAATGTTCCTTAAGCTTCAAGCAGTCTGCCTTTAAAATGGCCAACACCTTGATAAACCGTCATTTCCTTTGTCAGTTTGCATCCCAGGGAGCCCTGGTGCCATGTACCACAATCAGATCACACAGCGAACATCTCACTCACAACTGAGTGGAGGGGCGCCTGACGGGGCCCATACCTTCTCTCCGCCCACCAGCAGTTCTTGTCCAGGTTTCGGTTGTTATTGCTTGCCAATATCCTTCAGAGCAGCCAGCTGCCTTCAGCGTTTTTGCCATGTGGCTTGTCCTTTTTGATTATGCCGCTGCCAAGGCAAAAAGCAAAGTGCCAAAAAAAACCGAAGCAATGTCTGCTGACTTGGCTACACGAAAAGCATTTTACACGCAGACAGGGACTGGGACTGAGACTGGGACACGAAAACGTGCTGCTAATGCTGCACACAATTGCAATTAGTGTCAGTGTTGGCTCACCAGCAAAATCCTGTCCAGCTGGGCATTTGCATAACCGCAAAAGAAATGCAGTCGGGCAAAAGTTGGCCAATTTTGCCTCACAATGCAAAGATGCTTGAAGATGTTTTCAAAGCAGGCAACAGCGATTTGGCTCAGTTTTCTTAAGCTGATTTCAAGTTTGCATTTTTTTTTGCCGCTGGCAGCTCAACTGCACTGACCAACTTTCGCAGCAATTTCAACAGCATTTTAATGAATGCCAAAAACCTGAGATGAAGAGGGACTTGAGAGTTGACTGAGTTTAAGCCGCTAAAGCTCGAATTATAGAAGCAAATGTTTTTCTTGGCTCAACGGCTTTTGTGACAAAGCAAATTAATTGCTTGCCCACTTTCAATTAAGTGCACCTCCCCCCCTCCCCCCCTCCCCCCTCCCACTATGGTGGGCAACCGCAAGTGCGAAATGTACGAAATGTACGAAACGTTGCAACTGTTTCGAGTGGAGTACAACGCAAAAGCCAATTCAATTAATTTCCACGGACATATGACACCTATGGACCAATGCACAAAGCTCAATGAAGTGCAACAGCAGTGCGGGAACATCCACCCCTAACCACCCTCCGCCCCCCTCTCGCTGGAAAAAACATGCTAAAGTTTTTATAAGCAGGCGAGTGTGAAAAGGTTTTTTGGTTGCATCACGGTTAACATGAACAGCAACAATATGGCTTAAATGAGTTTGATGTACTCACGTACAAATTGAGTTCTTTGTTAAGTACTTTAGTTTGGTTTGAAATCCATTAAAAAACATTTCGAAATTTTGATTAAAGCTGGTAAGGCCCACAAAAAGAGAGCTGATTGACAGCTTATTGATTCATTTTTTATTAGAGGATGCTAGATTTATTTCAGAAGGATTTAACTATCAAGTATTAAAATGATATTTTGAGAATCTCAAATTGATATTAACTAATATCAGGTTGACACTTTTTTGTATCAATTTGATATTTTAATAGTCAAACTCTTAGTATCATTTTGGTACTAGATCTTATCAATTTAATATTGTTTCTTATCAAGTTTGTAGTATCCAATCCGTTCTCTACAAACTGACAATTAAATTAAAACCTAACATTTTGTCCAGGCAATCAAACCGAATCGTTTTTCGGTTCCGGTTCCTTGATCGGTACCGCGCCAAAATACTTTAGAAAAAGTTGGTTTGGTGAATTGGGGGAGAGTGCTGTCGAGCAGTGTATATCACAGTGTATATCACGACAATTACAAAACAATGCAGAAAAATCACGCATTACCGCACAAAAATCGTCACCGAGACTGAACTAGCAGCTAATGGCAGCTAATTTTTGGATATGTTTTGAAGAAGTGTCTTAACAACAATTTCTATTTTTTTTTGAGAGTGGGATCTGATGGGTCTTTTGACTTATTGCTTTATCTAAGACGACTTTTCTAAATGTGACTTAGAAAAAACCCATACTTACTCTTTCATGCATTGTTAATAATACTTTCGAGCAATACATTCAAATTGTACTTACTTTCTGGAATAGAATCCATTTTTTAGATTCCATATCGGTTAACTTTCGGTTTACTGAACGTTGTGTTATTTTCGATGCGTGACGAGTAAACGATGAGGCACGCTCGACGCTCACGAACGGAGTTCATACCAGAGGCAGGTCGGGACACTTCCCACATATTAACGGCCACAATACAAACTAAATGGATCACTACAACTATATACTAAAAGGCATCCATACATCCATTAAAAGCCCAAAAAAAAAAGAAAATTTTTTGGACTTTTGGCCAGTTTTTTGGGATTTGGTACCATATTGATTCGTGTGTCAGTGTTTCAACAACACCTGATTTTGTCCATTTCCTGCAATTGTCGTTTCTTTTTTATTTTTCCATACTGAATTTTCTGAATTCAGAACATTCTTCAGTTACTTTTATTGCACTATTAAGCGTTGGTCTTCTTGGTTAATTAATTGGCTGGTACGTTCTGAAGAAGCTTACGATATCTACTGCGTCTCAGATAGCTCTCCAAGATAGTTCTGAAACGGCGTCGGCATATTCGATTTTATAGTTTAGAACATGAATATTAATGTTCGAATACTTTGAATGAACTACCGAACCGAACCGATTCATTTAAAAACCATGTTATCAAACGAACCGGTGCACAATGTAAGATTTTGCCAATCTAGGGGGACTTTTAGCAAAAGTTTAACTATTTTTGAAGTCGATGAACTTTAAGCAGCACTCTTAGAAATGTTCATCTGTTACGAAAACAGGCACAAAACAAAACAAAAATTTTTTTTGGAAGATAACGGTTTTTAAAGCTGCATTAGAAATGCATGCAAATTTGCACAGGGAAACTAGCATCAGTTGATAAAGTTTAGTCTTTTCAATTGCATTGCGTGATCAGTGGGTGCAGCCAAAAGTTATTTTTTGCATATTCATTAGGCAATTTTTGATCCACTTTCAAAAACAAAAATATTTTATTTGAACCAAAAATTTTTTTAAAATTTTTTTTTTTTAAAAGTAGGTGTATTTTTTCATATTTACTTTTTTTGGTAGAAAAAAACTTACATTATTCTATCGTATTCTATCCAACCAGAACATACATCATTCGTAGGCATTTATTCTGATTCAAAAATCAAAAATAAAATCTTGCCCATATTTTGCCCAAAGACTTTCAATTTAGAAATGAGTGAAATAAGCCGTGCTGCATTTTTCGAGGTTTGTTCAAAGAACATAAAAACCGCTAAGCGAGACACACTTGTAAAGCACGCAGTGATGGTGTTTGGCAATGACATTGATCACTCCAAATTGAAATTACACATGACTAAACTGTCTTTTGAGTTTCAAAACAGATTTGACAAATCTAGAAGAGATAAAGTCAGATTTCTTACTCATAATGCAAGTTGGCGTCAGGTCACATTAAATGCCGAAGACTATCGCATTGATGTCATTGCTTCCATCTCAAGTAAAAGAGGGAGGATACAAAAAGCATTTTCTGGGTGTTTCGCACAATTCTCACGTGTATAGCGAGCTGTTGCCCGATCAATATATCAGCTTTTCAGCGATACCTAGCTGAAACTGTAGAGCTCTACTTGCGGGAATATTCGTGGTATTACATGCCAGTAACTGTGCACAAAATCTTATTTCATGGAAAGGAAATTATTTCTACCTGCATCCTTCCCATTGGCAATTTCTCAGAGGAAGCCCAGGAGGCAAGAAATAAGGAAGTGCGAAGTTTTCGTGAACATTTCACTAGGAAAACTTCGCGCGTACACACAAATACTGATCTCATGCACAGGTTACTGATATCATCCGATCCATTTATAGCAAGTTTGCGAGCACCACCAAAAACTAGACACTTAGAGCTTCCAGAAGATGTGACCCAACTTTTATCACAAGATGGATACAGTGACGACAGCTGTGACTCGAATTCGGAGTCGGACTAGCTTGGCAAAAAAATGTAGTAAAATTTTTCTTTGAAGTTTAAATTGTTACCATTTAAAAAAAAAAAATCTTAAAAATATAAACCAAAGTTTTTTTGTTTTTCTAATCAATTATCTTCAATATAAAACCTTATTTTCAGCTGTTCAGCTTATAACATCGAAGTTACAGCTAAAAGCATGAGCATATAACCAAAATCGGACATTTTCAAAAAAAAAAAAAAAAATTGTCTCCAAAAGTTAAAAAAAAATATTTTTAAGTTTTCAAAAATTATAACAAAAAATACGAAAATAGTTAAAAGTTTCGAAAATTTTTTTTTTATATTTTTATTGGGGTTTGTATCTTTAAAAAAGCAGTTTTTTTCATATTTTTACGCCCCCTAAAGTGCCACGCCCATTTTTTTATGTCCAACATAATCTTTGGGCTTACTAGAATATTCACTCCAAATTTCAAGCCGATATCTCAAAAAATACGACTCCTACTGATTTAAGTCCCCCTAGATTGGCAAAATCTTACACTGTGCGGTGGTTTAAAAACTCCATGAACCACTGAACCGAACCATTCCTTATTCTTGATCAGTTTGCAACCCTGCATTGTAATGAGGTCTTAAAATATAAGATGCAATATTTTCAAAGAGACTGGTATCGGGGGTGTCCTGGAAATCTCTGGAGATTTTGGCCTCGGTTGGTTTGTAAAACTTTAGAAAAATCCGTCGGTGTCCCAGAACTTCAAGAGAAGTTTAACTTGCCAGCCCTTAGTCAGCTGGCTTTAACATAGATGACCACAAAATCGGTCGATGGCGCCACCTGAGGTGGTTGCTTTTTCCTAATATAAGAGACTTTGGTTGGTCTTCCTTCATTCGATGCATTCTATACAGAAACATAAAGATTAATTCAATTCCCAAACTAATTTTGCTTGTTTAAATTGTTTGGGTGGTGAATTTTGCTAAATCTCCTAACAAAGCACGAGAGATTTGAAACCGACCGAAAGAGATTTCTGAAACACCGAGAACTAGTTTTGGGTTGGAATTTGGTTTGAAGAGATTTCCGTGACACCTCCGAAAACAAAAGTTTTGCTACTTCAGATTGTTTGCTTTTTAAAGCTTACGATTTAACCAAATAGGCAAACTAAGTGCCAGCTTTACAGTCCAGTTGTTGCACTCAGAACCGAAACTGTACCGGTACAATGTTTCTACAATGTTCTTTTTAGTCTTTTCGGCTCCACAAATATCGGTACTCAGATACCGGTACACGGAAATTTCATATTATCGGTTCCGGTTCTGGTTCCGGTTTGATTCCCTGCTTTTTACTTTTATTTTGAACTCTTAGGAAATGTATTATATTTAAGCTAATGAAATGAAATCGTTAGGTTTAGAAATGGACAACCATGGGAAACATTGTTCTCTCACTCTGCATGCTCGGTGGCCTCGTAGAAATCACTGTAATGGTGTGCCTCGTGCTGGGACCCATACATGTAAGTCTTTACCCCGTCGCAAAGACCCAAACCTGAGTGATAAACCACAACAAACGCCTTTTCTGCAGCTGTCTTCGTTTTAGGCCTCTTTATTGTGCGTCATCTGGCAAAGCGCTGAAACTGCCACAACAGCATTGTGGCGTGGTATATGTCCTGTCTTAACTCTTTAGACTCTTTTGTTACATATGTTTTCAAAAAATTACCACAACAACATACAACTGTGATCAAATTGAAAGGTGCGTGTTTAATTTAAACTTCCCGGGCTTTTCCAATCGATAATTTTTTTTTCTTTCTGTTACTTGGTAACACTGTTAGTGACAGCTGAGCCTGCTTAGTCACCTGATTTTAGCTCTCTTGTGACTTCTGGCAAACTCAAAAGATCGCTCCGGGGACACCATTTTGCCTCGATCATAGACTAGGATATCGCGACTGAACGAATCCGCAGTCGACACCGCTTCTGTCAGAAATTAGTCAGCTGTTCGCTCTCATTTACGCTCTCTGGATACATTTGAGAATATGTCCGTCTCGCTCTAACCACTGCGTTTTCCTACTGGCTCTCTAAAATATCTTTTTGGGCACCACCAAAATTGAGAGCCATCGCAAATTTGTTCTCTAATACTCATTCTCCATGTCTCGATTGAGATGATAAAAGCAAAATCGCAGAAGGCTCTAAAAGCCAGGCTGAAGAAAGACTTTGCCTATGAAAACTGGAAAATTCGTTGGTGTAACTGTAGGGTTTGAAATAGATTAAGATAATTAAATGAAGATTTTGAAAATATAACAAAATTCAGCTTTCAATTTGATCACAGTAGTAGGTGTGTTTGAAGATCGATATCTTCAAAATTGTGGGATTTATTCAACATTTTTCATTGAGAGGCGTGCGAGCAACAGGAGTCTACATTTCAAACTTGGATGCTCAAGCTCTTCTAGTCTCTGAGATCAAAGTATTCATATAGACGGAAAGACACACGCTGTGGTTGATGCTGATCAAGGATATATTTACTTTATAGGGTCCGAGATGCTTCCTTTTCTCTGTTGCATACATTTGCACAAACCTTATATACTCTGTGTACCTCTTGTATTAAAATGCTTGTGTGAATTCTTTAGTGTTGTTTGTTAACAATGTTTCCCGTATTCCATTTGCTTCTCTTCTTCAGTGTAAGCTTACTTCTGCCTTCATCTCTTTCGTAAAGCTTAAATCATAGCCAAAAATCTCTCGTTTAATTTGCTTCTTAATTTGGACCGTTCGTCTGTCATTCCGATATTTATTTTGCCATGCGGGTGCAATGAACGTGACGACGAAGGGTGTTGTTGGGTGGGACGGCAGTTGAGGTGTGGCCAGCACGCGCAGCGGAAGTCACGTGATGTGTTGTGTGACACGTACGCGTTGACAGCAGCTGCTGTTGCTTTTCCTGCATCATCTCTGCTGTTTGTTGCTGCCGTTGTAACTTTTCAATTTGGCCAAAGACGAGAGCACACGCAGCAACAGCTGGAGGAAGTGGAAGCCAGCTTAAAGCCACTGCAGGCGGCTCCGCTCATTAAAATAACTCCTCCAGCAGGTGTGTGATACTTCCTGCAAACGAGCAACCTCAGCTCGGCCCAGTTCCGGGTTAAATAATTAAATTTCAGTGCAGAAATGGCCAACGGGCATAAGTTACGACCACGCGGCGTATGCGCAACGTTTCATTTTTATTTAACGCAGTTCAGCCGGAAGCCAGAATTCTGGTAAAAGAGCAGGCGGTGCTGGCGGTGCAGGCGGCGCATTTTTCATGGTACTAATGTAACTGGTCATAAAATCACAATGTGCCAGCGCCCATGTAGGCGTTTTGGTAGGTGTGGCAACATGCATGTGAACAACCAGACTCACCAGGCAGCTCAAAAATAGAGACCCTTAATTGGATGTTAGCCGAAGCGTCCATACACTGTCAGCTCGAAAAATAGCCAGAAAATACAACCAAGCTGGGGGAAAGAAAATAATAAATGCAAAAAAAAAAAAAGGTTATATCAACCATATATTTTTGCAAGCGTAGTAAACTTTTTATACCCTAACAAAAATCAAGAATTCTTTCAGTTTTTACTTGTAGCAACGAGGGCAGTTTGATACTTTTGAGGCCACTATTAATTGTATGTACCTATGGTAGCTGGGAGTTGTCGCAAGTATGGTCCTAAGACTCTGACAAAAAAAATGGCATAAATGACGAGACAGAAATCTGACGTGGCCTTTTGTTTGCTTTCGCAAAAGTCTGCGAAATGCGTAAAAATTAACTCAACTTAATGCAACTTGTCACATATTTCGTCAACGTGAAACATAAGTCTAGTAAGACCAGACTTAAGATTAAACTTCGCCGAAAATTTAAGTCTGTGGTATTTTTAAGTTAACTGCGAGTGGTTTACTCTACAAGATCAGATCACTCTACAAGATCATATGACAAATGTTTGGATATGATAGTCAAAATATAGCTAACTTTAGGCTTAGACTTTTCACTCTAGCAAACAAATATGTATACCTTTGTAGAGGGTATATTAAAATTGTCCAGATGTTTCTAACGCATAGAAGGATGCATCTCCGACCACATAAAGTATATATATTCTTCATCAGCATGACGAGCTGAGTTGATTTCCGTCCGTCTGTTACTATGCTATCTCCTCCGTCAGTTTAAAAGCTATCTTAACCAAACTTTGCACAAAGTCTTTTTACAAGACGCTGCACATTTTTGGGAACCTGTCCGATCGGGTGAGAGTTCTAGTGAGAAAAGCTTTTTTGTCTTTAACGCGAACGTCTTCAAACCACGTATTTATTAGTTTTCTATGCTTTAACATAATTTAACCAAGTTTTACTAAAATCTGAGTACTGTATAGTATAGCTGCCATACAAAAAATAGTTTTGAAAAAAGGTCTTAGTAGGAAAAACTTTTTTGTTTTCGATGCTATCACTCTGAAACTTGTTACTGGTCAATATTTTATGCTTCCACACAATTCAGCTGAATTTGATCCAAATCGGCTGACTATAGAGTATAGCTGCCATCGGAACTATCGGTCGAAAAAGTAGTTTTAGTTAGAAAAACTTTTTTGTCTTCAACGCAAATTCACCCAAACCTCGTTTTTATAAGATTTCTATGATTAAACATAATTTCAACAAGTTTGATTAAAATCGGACAACTGTATAGTATAGCTGCCATACAAAAAATAGTTTTAAAAAAAGTCTTAGTAGAAAAAACTTTTTTGTTTCCAATGCTATCGCTCCCAAACTTGTTAATGATCAATATTATATGCTACCACACAATTCTGCCAATTTTAATTCAAATCGGATGAATATAGTATATAGCTGTCATAGGAACTATTGGTCGGAAAAGTAGTTCTAGTGAGAAAAACTTTTTTGTTTTCAATGGTAGCGTCTTTATGCTTTCCAGTTATGAATATTATCGGTTTCCACATAATTTTGGGGAGTTTGGTCAAAATCTGATGAATATATAATACAGCTGCCTTATAACAAACCTGCATGCAAATGGTCAAAGTAATGGCGTCAACTATTGCTGAGTTTGGGAAACAATTCAGCTAAGAATACTCGACGAAAATCATTTAATTCCTTAATTTATATAAATTTTACAAGCTACAAGGGTATATAAACTTCGGTCGAGCCGAAGTTAGCTTTCCTCTATTTTTTTTATATTTTTGCTATTTTAGTTAGTTTTTTTAGTTTTGCTATGAAGTTAGTTTCACTTTCCTGCTTTTTTTTATTTTAATTTCAATTTATCGCCGATGGCTTGAAGCGTGACGTGACATAAAGTGGCCTCAATATTAGTTAAACTGTTCAATGTATAACGAGGTCGGCAGCCTATTTACGTAGACTCCACAAATGTGCTGTTAAGCGCAACATTAACTGTTAAGGCTGGGATGACACCTTGTTTTTTTTACCGACAATTTCTTACAGCAATATTGTCGGGCGAATTTGAGGAACACGACAAATTCGGCGAATACTTATATAACATACCAAAAAAAATCCAGAAGTTCATTGAGAATCTAGTATTTCCATGCGATTTTTTTGGTATTTTCAACAAGAACGGTCACACTGGCACAAAGTTACAACTGATTTAATTCATATAAATTAAAAGTAAAATATGTAATGTGTTTTAAAAGGGTGTCAGGATGAATAGGTTAGATTAAATAGGTTGCTCGGCTGAGGCCGTGATCAGCTAAAGACCCATTGTGATGCCTAATAGCGTGTTTAATAGGAGGTATGGTGGATAGGCTGGAGTGAGTGGGTGTTGGCGGCTAGCCAGGTCCTCTCGGCGCAGATACCCAGGTCATCAAAGAATGGGTATCCTAAGTGCTTGAAGACAATTTCTTATATATTGCATTTTTATGCCTTGCAGAGTTAATCAGGTTTGGAGTTTTTAAGCGCATAGAAGGAAGTACTTCCTTATTTAACCATGTCCGTTGTGGCTTGGCTAGCCAAATGTTCACACAAGATGCGCAATCTATTGATCTTCGTGAGTCTTAATCAACTTGCTTTTTTCAAAGGAAAAATTTATTATTTTATAGAAATTAAAATAATAAAAATTATCATATTGAAAAACTGAATTTTCATCATTGAAATAAATAAATAGTTTAATTGCATGGAATTAAAAATAGCCGAAACAGCAAATGCTGTCTAGCGACAATATTCTATCTAGCCAAAACAATTCTGCCGGCTTCTCTGACTTTTGCAGCAGTAAATTGTGCGGCGAATTCAACAACTGTCTATCTCGCTCTCACCCATTTCGACTCCCATAAGAGCAAAATTGCTGCTAGAAATTGTCGGAAAAAAAGCAGGTGTCATTCCAGCCTTAGCGTAACATTAATTCTTGGCTGCAATCATGCAAAATGTTAAATGTGGCGAAATCTTTACTTTTGCTTGTTCTTTTCTCAATTTTTGTATAAAACTTCTGGTTATTTAAGCTGATAAAAACTCGGTAAACACAAAAGGTTTAGTTATTAACAATTTATTTTTCGGTGGAAATTCCCATGTGAACAGAATTATGTTAGTGAAATATTAGTTTACAATTTATCTTAACCTAAAGGCAGGTTTAACAGTTGTAATATATCTCTAAATAGTCGGTTGTCAAAATTATTTAAAAAGAAACCATTATCAAATAGAACCTACCGTATTTCATCATAGAAGGCTACATTTTCTAGATACATAGAGATATTTGCTTTGCTATAACACTATCGTCATCTCTTTAGATCAGCGTTGGTCACAAGAACCCCCCTGGGGACCGAAGACATTTTGGTATTTACACATATACGAGCCGAAGGCATGCCGAAGCTGAGGAGAAGAGAGCAAAAAGGCTTTCAGTCGCTGGCTAGCCTTTGATGCTTTCAGGTCGAAGCAAATTCACGGCGCTTTTTTGGCCTCGCTCTCGTTGACCAACGCTGCTTTAGATATATGTAAATGACAAGTGTAAAGGCAGCTTTCGTTAGGGTTAACTACTACTCGAAGGTTGCTCATTCTAGCTCGTTCAAAGTTTTGATTCTTTTTTTGATTTAGTTTGTAGACTTTAGACAATTGTTTGAAAATAAGCTCCAAGATGTACAAATTTATTGATATTTTAGTGTTGAAGGTATATAATTTATTATTACTTATTGACTTCCTAGTCCTACTTGTTGATTGAAACTTACGATTAGGCGATCAAATGATGGTCACTCTGTACAGTATGAAAGACGACGTGTCTTGAAGGTACAATTGAAAACTGTGTAAATATTATAGAAAAACAAAAAGAAAAACCGCAAAATTATTATTTTTAAATTATTTGTACAACTTTTTTTTCTGAAGCAGGTAATAACTGGCTCTAAAGCCATTTATCCTTCTCTTATCCTTTCAAACTTACTCCTTTCCATGGTACTTGGGGTTCCGTGCGATCTTATGAGCATTAATAAAAAGTTCAGATTGGGTAGGCAGAGTTTATTTAGGGAAAGTATTCTCAGCTCAGCAGGCACCTTTCAAAAATTTTTGCCACTGACAAAAGAAAACTAATTGGGCGTTATGCCATGTGGGGTTGCCTTACGTTTTTACCTACTAGTTAGAGAGGTTCGGAGATTGTTCACCCGCTTAAGACCTAAGTTGTATTGTTTCTCAGATTCGTTCCCTAAGAAAACTGAGTCAAAAGCCCTGCTCAGTCAACTGTCAACGAGTTAATGAACAAAAATCACTGAACAAATAAATCACAATTGAAGAAATATGGCCGAATAAATGCAATAATTATTTTTATTATAAGATTTAGACTGGCATATGGTTTCCTTTGTTAGAAGTTTTTCGACTTGCTTGGCCTACTGAATTTATATAACTCTAAATCAGGGGTGCCCAGAATCAGCTTAAGCGCGCGTGGATACCAATACAAATGAAGAAAATATATCTTAAGCAACAACAACAACAAGAAATAGAATGAGTAAACCGATTTTTGTTTATGTGTAGGTGAGTGAGTGGTCGTAGCTGTCTGAAATACACGAAAGAGAGAACAGATGCTTTTCGTAATGGGCAACTTCAAAACCTTCGTTCGAAGAGAAAGAGTAGAGAGAACACATATGAAGTTGTTATTGCTCTCTGATGCCCATAAGCTATGCCTGAGGCCAATAGGCCAGACAACAACGAATGCGCTGCGTGCGCTATAGGCTTGGGCATCCCTGCTCCAAGTGTTCGAACTTCAATCCATATTTGGGTTCACATGTATGATATATGGAGGAATAATTGTATCAGAATATCGAGCTAGAGTTAAATTCTAGCAATTTTAAATAGATCTTTCTGGGATGCAAGCCGTATTAAACATAGTACACAGATTAATCACGAATATGCTTGGGATTAAATTAAGAAATATTAGAATATTGGACTTAATTCAATCTTTATAAGATTTCTGCGAGATAAACTTAATCTTTTCAGCTTTAAATAAAAGTGGGATGACTCAATCTTTTTCATAATTTGGATGTTGGATTCTTTTACTCAAAAATAAATAAATTTTTCCCACTTTTTCGATTTGAACCGGGCAATGTTAAAAGTCTTAGACCTATCAAGCGGCCCTCGTGCGAAGCCAACTTTATGGCAAATGTCAGCAAGTCGCTCAGTGCTGGACGGCAACGTTTTGGGAGGGGTGGGCGTGGTGTGAAACTGCATGGCTGGCCGGGCATGAAAATGGCTGTGGAATGGGTAAAGGTAAGTAAGGTAAGGGGTAGAATTGTGTAGGCATGTGTTGAAATGCAAACTTGTTTTTTGCCCGCTGACAAGCGTTGCTCATTAAATTTTATTTTATAATTACACACACCAGCAAGCACACACACACACACACACACACACACACTCGCACATCTACTCTGGGCCAGGACTAGGCTTTAATGTTTTAGGAGCAACGCGTAATTGGGTACCGGATAACGCATTTTTTTCTCATTTTTTTTTCTGTTTTTTTTTTGTGGCTCTAACCATGACGCTGGCACATTTACGGTGCTTTACG
The DNA here is from genome assembly GCA_037044535.1 of Lordiphosa magnipectinata. Taxonomy (NCBI): domain Eukaryota; kingdom Metazoa; phylum Arthropoda; class Insecta; order Diptera; family Drosophilidae; genus Lordiphosa; species Lordiphosa magnipectinata. Next base: position 62,600 of record JBAMBO010003104.1, read on the forward strand.
AATTAGTGGCAACGAACGGCAACAACAGCAATTGGGGGAAAATGTTATAGGTACTGGCCATGAGGTCCATTGCATTTGGTTGCCACTGACGGTGATTAAAGTAAAGTGTTCAAAAGTTAATTGGCACAACAACAACCGAAACTACAGCATTATGCCTCACGCTTGACTAAACCAGCACTAAAGTGCCGCTTCGATACGATACCAAATGAAATTAACTGTTCCATGGCCAGTTAAACAAAATGACCAAAATCTACTTTGAATGGAAGCTCTTTAAATATTATGCAAATTAGCAAGTAAATTGTGCCCCCGAACTGTCCCCGAAACTGATTTGCTGGTTTTCGGACTCTGAATTTGTATACCCCTTACACGTAGAGTTAAAGTTGTGCAGGGAGATGGAAGCCTTTTTTTACCCTAGAAAGTATATATATTTTTGATCAGCATCAACAGAATAGTTGATATGCCTAAATAAACACATCAATCTCAGAGACTATAAGAGACTGATCAACGCCCAGCTCCCCTTTGACAGCAATAAACCTTCAATATCCGATAAAAACTCAGAAATTGCTTAGGTGAGCGTACGTGCGATCTTGTGTAAGTGCCTGTATACATTCGTCTAGCAAATGATACAAGGGTACAGGGTATTTTGGAGTCGAGGCACTCGACTACAGCGGTCTTACTTGTTTTCATCCTGAAAAGAATAAAAATATGCCGCATTAATCTCTTAAAGATTCGAACCTAATTTAATCCCTAAACAGGATAAATTTAAGTTTTAAGTTCTCCGGCTCGAGGTCAGAATGATAACCATTTTTATTGTACACTCGCATGAGCATTCTCCATATAAACAATATACGAGTATGTAAAGCAAGAAGTTGAAAGAATGATTAGCTGGATGAATCGAATTGGACATACCCTTAACGAGCTAAACTAATACAGACCTAGATTTGACTTTTCTTATTCGGTGTTGAAATTTTCAAAGTTAAGAAATAGCAACTTAAGATAATATAAAAAAGAAGCATAACAAAAGTATATGTGCTCCACAAAACGCGTCTAAAAAGGGTCCAAAAAGCCATTCTTTGCAACTTTAAGCTTAATTTACTAAAAATCTCGACTAGATGGACCTTTTCTGAAAACAGATTCGTGTTCAGCACACAAAAATCATCTAGAATCAGCACCCACCCTTCAATATATTGGACTTTGTTGCCTAGTGTGAATGTGGAATGCACAAAAATTCACTTACACTAATCCACCAAGTCCATCTCATCGCTATGGAAAGTGTCCAGCAAAATAACAAATCACTTGTACTTGCATACATTCTAGGATTCGGCAGCGCCAGCAGAGACCTCGCGATGCGTTGGTAGAATTTCTGACAATGAGTTTAGCAAATTCAATCAACGTGCTTTAAAGCTCTCCAATCTCTGTCTGGACTTGCTGACTTCTTGATTGCACCTCATCAAAGCCTTGTCGTCTTCAAAACTTAATAAATGTTAAAATACAAATTCTAACAGAATGCTGCGCCAAAAAACAAATCTGCTTCGAAAATATTTTACATATGATAAAAACAAAACCGTTAGCCTGTGCGCTCTGTGTAATACAGAATTTTCGGTAAGCATGCCTGTTTGAAGCCAACCGAGCTTTTTCGGCAGACATTTGTTTTTGTCCAAAATGTTTTGATGTTCTGCTTTCCTTTCCAATGAAAACACACTTGCTCCAAATTTAACTTTGATTTTAATTACGAATGTTCAATTGACTTTTGTTACGAACTTTCAATATGCTTAATACGCGCAGCTGCACTCTGCCGATGCTCAAGACGAAGTGAAGTTAGATAAAGAGAATTAGCAAAGGCAAGGCCTAGGCTTGACAGAGAGGCCCAGTTAATCGAAAAGCATAGATAATTGAGAGAGATGATGCAAATGACCGCAAATGACAGTGAGCATTGAGTAAATTGAACTTAAACTAGAGCATGATACAAAATGTTAGGAGTGGGCTATCCTGGGGGCCAACTACTGTTCCGAACAATGCCAAAAAATGTCTCGTTTTGCTTGTGTAATAATTATGTATTTAATTTTACGCCCCCTTTAGAATTTTAAACACAAAACGAAGAAGTGTAGCTTACTTGGCAATTGGCATCTATTCAATCTTAATGATATTCTAAACTCATTAATCCTTTTTCTACCCTTGCAAGTAAATCGTTCTTAAGGTCGGTGATTATTAATATTAAACGCTTTCAAACTAATTTGAAAAAGTTGATCGACATCGGGTGACTATATCTTATGGTTGCCATAGGACCGATCGGTCGAACTTAAACTCGCTGATGACTTATTTTATATGCTTTCAAATAGATTCGCAAAATTGGGCCGAAATCGGATGACTATATCTTAAGGCTGCCATAGGGCCGATCGGTCGGAAATTGAGTCTTAGTGAGAAAAACTTGTTTCAGACGATTAGCTGTCGGAAAAAAGGTTTTAGTTTCAAAATTTTTTGATTTTTATGTAGGCGTTCTTAAACTGTGACATTTGCATTTGCAAGGGTATAAAAACTTCGGCACAGACGAAGTTAGCTTGGCCCTCTCGTTTTTTTTAAAATTTTTCGATTTTTTGGTCCCTTTGATCTACACCTTCTATTTACCCGCCTTCATGTTAATTTAAACTCATATAAGAATATTGCAAACAAATGTGAGTTGGTGACCTTTCTAATTGTAGATGTATGTTTCCGGCTCGAGGTCAGGATGATAGAAAATTAAACAATTTCTTTCTTTTTTCCAATATATTTCGGTTGCTCTTCGGCAACTGTCTTCAGGGCAAAACTTCAAAATATATACACCAATATTTAACATACAATCATTCAACAAAATTCACAAAAACAGTTTACGTACAATTTTTTACACGTCGAACTATTCAGTTCGCGAGTAAGTGTCTGTATAAGTGAGCGCAGTTCTCAGTGTGAGTTTTCTAGTTGAGTCTCCTGTCTGTTGGTGTGTTGATGATGTGCAACATTTCTAATGTGTAGCGCTTGTTGTAATGCTCCTCTTGTTGTAGTATTGTCGCTGCCTCAAAATTTGGTGAGTGGCCGATTTCTACACAATGGGTCGCAAGCGCAGTTTTTTGTATGTGTGTTTGATGTCGTAGCTTGAAGTCAGATTTATGTTGGTCCATGCGAGTCTTCAATTTGGATTTTCGTTCGTCCTATGTAGAGTTTGATGGAACTATCGTCTTTATATCCTTCGCATGGTATCTTGTAAATGACATTCTTGACATCCGCTTTGTCTATTTTTGATTTGGTCCTGTTATAAAATCCTTTCATCGTATTTGTAGGTTTGTCGTAGCGAATCGTTCTGATAGTTTGAGTACGTATGTGAGTGATCGGTATTTCTTAGGTTCCTGTATTATTCTTTTATTTACGTTTTTGTGCCTTTTCAACAATGACTCTATTACCCACATAGGGAAATCATTATTTGATAAAATTACTTTTTATTTCAGATTCTTTGGCTGTCTGAAATGTTGTGTCGCTGATATTAGTCATTCTTTGAATGTATCCAAGTGCCGTATACATTATCATGCTTCTTGGAGGTTTTGAATTATAGTTGATGATCCGTCCTGAGGCTGTTGGTTTCATGTACCATTTTGTTTTTAAAATGCAGTCGTGTCTATTTATTGTGGTGTCTAAATAAGCTAGTTTTCCGTCTTCTTCAAGTTAAAATGTGAATTTAATGTTTCTGTGATAGTTATTCAGCGTCTCCCCAGTAGTTTGCACTTCGTCCTCCTCTACTATAGCAAGCAAATCGTCAGCGTATTTTGTGAGTACTCTGGGTTGATGCTTTAATTTCCTGACTGAGCTCTCTAACAGGTCCTTCATAATTATATCGGCTATAATGGGTGAGGCTGCGTTTATATTTTGTCTTCAAATTTAAAATATATATCTGTCCATGAAAAGTTGACTGAGAATTTGAGTGTGCTCTGTAATTTTTGGTCATTTTTGTCTTATTCCATTGCTAAATCTATGGGTATACTGGGGAACAGGGTCGCAACATAAAAGGACACAAGAATTTCGTCATCACATATATGGGTATTGTTCACTCTTTCTTTATATTCTGTCGCGTTTTTTACATGAAAGGTTGAATCTGTCGTTATGTTGTTGAGTACCTTCGCTAAGTATCTACAGAGTTCGTGAGCTGGTGAACCTATCGAGGAGCAAATCGGTCGTAGTGGGGTTCCTTCTTTATGGATCTTGGGTAGTCCATAAATCCTTGGGGGTAGCGCTGTGCTCGTCGTTAGTTGACTTTTTTCGGCCTTTGAAATCAGCATTAGTTTAATAAGTTGGTCCACTAAACTGTTGTTTCTTGTTTAAAGACTTGATGTCTGGTCTTGTCTTACAGTTGTACATATATGTGCACAAATCCCCTAATATATTCGTCATTTTTATACCCTTGCAAAGGGTATTATAATTTTGCCCAGAAGTTTGCAACGCATAGAAATATTCATTTCCGACCCCATAAACTATATATATTCTTGATCAGGGCGACGAGCTGAGTCGATTGAGCTTTGTCCGTCCGTCTGTCTGTCCGTCTGTCTGTCCGTCTGTCTGTCCGTCTGTTTCTACGCAAACTAGTCTCTCAGTTTTAAAGCTATCGAGCTGAAATTTTGCACAGAGTCTTCTTTTTACTGCACGCTGCTAATATGTCGGAACCGACCGGATCGGATCACTATATCTTATAGCTGCCATAGGAACCATAGGTCGAAAAATGGGTTTTAGTGAGAAAAACTTTTTTGTTTTCAATGTTAACGTGATTAAACTCGGTCATTAATAATATTATATGCTTTCAAACAGATTTGCAAATTTTGGTCAAAATCGGATGACTATATCTTATAGCTGCCATAGGAACCATAGGTCGAAAAATGGGTTTTAGTGAGAAAAACTTTTTTGTTTTCAATGTTAACGTGATTAAACTCGGTCATTAATAATATTATATGCTTTCAAACAGATTTGAAAATTTTGGTCTAAATTGGTTGACTATATCTTAAAGCTGCCATAGGACCGATCGGTCGGAAAATGGGTCTTAGTGAAAAAAAACTTTTTTGTTTTTAAGTAAATCGTTCTTAAGGTCGGTGATTATCAATATTAAACGCTTTTAAACTAATTTGAAAAAGTTGATCGACATCGGGTGACTATATCTTATGGTTGCCATAGGACCGATCGGTCGAACATGAGTCTTGGTAAAAAAATTTTTTGTTTAGTTTTGTTAGCGTCCTTAAACTCGCTGATGACTTATTTTATATGCTTTCAAATAGATTCGCAAAATCGGGCCGAAATCGGATGACTATATCTTAAGGCTGCCATAGGGCCGATCGGTCGGAAATTGAGTCTTAGTGAGAAAAACTTTTTTCAGACGTTTTTCTGTCGGAAAATAGGTTTTAGTTACAAAATTTTTTGATTTTTATGTATGCGTTCTTAAACTGTGACTGTTGCATTTGCAAGGGTATAAAAACTTCGGCACAGACGAAGTTAGCTTGGCCTTCTCGTTTTAAGCATGTTCGAGATAAATTTACGTATATCATTCGTTTCTTCCTCCATATTCCATAGGGCATGCTTATATACTTTAAGACTTTCACCAGTTTTGGTAGTTCTGAATAAAAATTGTATGTTCTCAACTTTGCATAGTCTGGACTGACAACTGAACCAACGACCGACCTCATCGCAATACACCGTCGTACACTATTGTCCCCACAAGTCTGAAATGCTACTTATGAACAAGGTGATCTCAAAAAGGCATTGAAGTAGGTTCATTTCGAAAGGATTGATTTAAGTAGAACATCCTCCAAGACTGACTACATTGAATCTTGAAACTATCCCAGGCTTAATTTTAGAATAAAAACTATGAATTTATCACGTCTTTTTTCCATGTACCTGGTCGCGTCCACTTCGCCTTTCTTAATTCGAACTGATCTACTCAAAAGTTTCTCTGACAACTTACCTTGCACTTTTGCCTGGTTCCATCACAACTGCCTTGGAGGATGTGGGAGTGGATGCACCATGGGTTGGATTCATCAACGTAATGCTCTCAAGTAGAGCAGTGAATTCAAATCTTAGTGGTGCAACTGCTCCTAGATTCGTACACTGAGGTACCCCGCAAGATGGTGTTCTTTCCCCGCTTCTCTGGGTCGTAGCAGTCAATAAATTGTTGCGCCTCATGGAGGCGGAGGGACACATGGTGGTGGCTTATGCAGATGACATTGCTATATTCAAATGCGGAAGTTTTCCACAAACCTTATGTGACCTCATGCAGACCGCGCTGGCGGCACTTTCTTGCGGCCTGGTGTAAATCCGAAAAAGACGGAACTAGTTCTCTTCACACGGAGATACAAAGTTCCAGACCTTATCTTTCCCAACACTATAAGTTTGGAATTCAAAAACAATGTCAAGTACCTGGGCGTCGTTCTGAACAGGACTCTACTCTGGCACGATAATATTTCGGAGCGAGTAAAGAAGGCATCCATTGCCCTAAACATCATATTTGATCTTCTTCCTCTAGACTTGATGTCTAAATAGTTAGCGGGCATTACAGCCTTGAGACTAAGAGAGTCGGAAGCCTGGAAAGCGGATAACTCAAGACACTCAACTATACTAACTCGCCAAAACGCGGTTCCCGCCATTACAGACTATTGTATACCCACAACGTCATTCCAGAAACTTTATGACGTCAATATCCCTAGTAAACGCGACTGGGATAACTTACCCCACAGTAGAGCAAATGCCATCAATATCTACACAGATGGATCTAAGCACGATGACAAAGTAGGAGGGGAAGTTTTCTACACCGACTTAAATATGAAATTTCATTCCGTCTCCCTGATCATTGAAGTGTGTACCAAGCAGAATTGGTGGCCATCCAGGAGGCCGCCAAATACCTTAGCACACTCATGATCGAAGAAGGGAACATATACATTTACTCAGATAGATAAGCCGTTCTAAGGGCTCTTGACTCGTATACCAATAACGCCAAGACGCTCACGGAATGCCGTAGATCCTTAAATGCGATCGCTCGGCATCTCCGTATCTACCTCATTTGGGTACCTGGACGCCGTAACATTGAGGGTAACTACCATTCGGCTGCTCCCGGAGAAGCGATTTATAGGGATGCCCTTAGCCTCATACAAGCTAAACACAAGGAATGAAACCTGGCGCCTGGCTACGGAACGATGGAATAACCTTTGATCACGTGGCCCTCGTTTAACCTGAAACGAACCAATAGTCTTTTGCGCCAAAGTAGGTTCGGAGCCCTACCGGGTCACTGCCTCATCGGCAGGCATGCAGCA
>JBAMBO010003105.1:0-15743 GCA_037044535.1 Lordiphosa magnipectinata
TTATTATTTTTATGAGACGCTGCTCAGATGTTGGTCTTTTTAGCCGTGAGGAAAGTTGAGGGATCGCGTGGCAATTGATCTCTCTGCAGCAAATTGTGCATCAAGTCGTGCTCTGTCCAGGGCCCTCTGAATTGGTTTAACAGTGTGCGTCGCAACTCTCTCCATTCGTTTGACAGTCCCGTCACTAGCTGATGGAAGTTTCTGATGATCTCGCTCCATGGACAACGGAACTGCTTTTTTTAAAAATTCTACTCTAAACACAAAGTCCTCCACAGAGGATTTCGAGTCTCCATAGAAATTTACTCCCCATCGTTCCATCCTTATCTCGCCTCGACTTTGCCATTGAACTTCGTTGGCGTACACTGGGTCCGATCGATCAGAGTTGCTTTGTCGACGCTCATCCGCTCGTCCTAGTTGACGGTATCGAGGTTTTCTCTCCTTTGATGTATCTTCCTGATCGAACCAACTTCGGTTAAAGTCCGTCAATGGATTAAGCCAATTCCTTGCCCCTGGATCACCCTCCGAACTGTTTGCATTCGCTCCCTTTTGCCTCGGTTCCGTATTCGGGATGGGTGGCAGTTTTATCGGGATTGCGCCTTGACCCGTTCTGACCACAAGAGGTGGCTCTGTTGGTTTCCTCTTCTGGATCCTTCCTCCCCTTGGAACAAACTCCGTATTCCGGGCAGGTGGGTGTGGTTGAACTGGCCTGACCACATCGTTTTTCTGCTTCATCATCTCGCAGAATCCTCGACTGATTTCCTCCTGCAAAACAGAACCAATGTCTATGTCCAATGTACGTTTCATGCGCCTGAGCGATCGCAGCATTGGCTGCTAAGGCGTATTCTGATTCAATGGGCGGATTAAGGAATTCATTTTGTGACCGTGGCGCTGTTTGTTTCGACGGTTCGTTAGAATTTTGCAGGCACTCGTCTTTCTGGCCATCCCGATTTCCTACTCTCCGCTGCTGACCTTCACCTGGGTGTTTTGTGTTCCTATAATTTATAGGAGTTCTTTGAAGACCCCCTTCAGTTAATGGTTCTGGTAAAGCTGCTGCCTCCACCGGATCTGTGCTCCACAAATCCTCGTTGTTCTTTGCGGGACCTCGAGGTCCCAGCTGGTGGTTGTGATCACTCAACGACCCGGTTTCCCGTTTACCGTGGTCGGACATTGTCTACCTAGTACCCTAAATCTCTCAAAGAATTCCTAAATCTTATTCTAAAATAGTATACGATGACTACAAAAATTGAAGAAAAACAACACTAATTGACTTCGATAATACAACAATTCTCAACTTTCTCTTTTAGGACACTCTCATATAAGTCAATTGGGGGAAGAAGAATACCACCAGCCGGACCGAACCGGCGCTCCTATCAGAGCCACACTCGGATGCACAACAAGGACGAAAACAGGACATCAACTACATGGAATTTGGCAAGTACATATTTCCCCACAGCAAAATAAATATCTACCTAACCTAATCCCACAATTTATATCACAGTTCCTTTTCATATTGGACGGCTGGCCAAATGTACAAATGCAATTCATCTCGAAGCTGCAGCCCCGGATGACGCCACCTTACACTTTCATGATTTGGATGCGAATTCAGATTTCCTTCTATGAGTAGCAGTTTGCCTACATTTCTGCACAGCTAAGTCTCCCCTTCATTATTTCTCTCCCAAGTTACTAAGTTCTGATTTCTCTTGCCTTAGCCGACAACTCCACCGAGCGATTGCCAAAGACCCGTACTCCTCCCAAGCCGCCATGGTGCTGTGGCCCAGGAAAAAAGATCATCATTGCGAGACTCATTAATTCTGGCTTTAGATTTGTTTTCTGGATACCGTGTCTGCGAGTATTTTACGGTCGCGAGACTTGACTTCCAGTTGGGCACTGCTTTCGGGCTGACACCGGCTAGCTTCGGCATTCAGGACGGGATACTTAACTACTACAAATAACTCCTCACTAACAAAAAAACGGCTAACCAACAAAAATTCAAACCTAACTGACAAACAGCGTCATCTGACGGCAAGCGTGGTAACCCGGTTTAGCTGTTCCTACCGGCAACGCTCCCACCCCTCCATGCAGCGATTTGGCTTCATCAACATTTGTTCAACGTAGAATTATATAGACTTGTATAATAAAGTTTAAGAAAATAAACGCATAGAGTAATATTGTTAAACCAGAGGTGGTCCAAGTAGAAATTTCCAAACAAAAGTTGAAGATACCAGATCTGTAACCTGCATTTCTCAGCCATAGCGTTATATCTCTAAAACCATTCAATATAATATATAAAAATCTTTTAATAGCTATTAAAATGATCAAAAGTTAAATAAATCGCGATTTTTTTCAAGTTAAGTGATCAAAATGAGCAATAAACGGTTTTTGGGCCATATCTTTAGATTTTGGGAGTCCTCGAGAAAAACCAAGTATAAGGGAGTTCTATAAGCGACCTGCTCCACAGCGTTCGCTATGTTATTATCCAGGTTAATTCGCACTGTAGCACTGTGTTTCGTCTATGGGGAAAAGTTGTTGGTTTAAGCCAGACAGAGGATGCTTAAATTCGGAGCACAATGTTTTTGAAGAGGTTGAGATGATACACAACAGCAACTATTAACGAAAAATTTTAACAATAATTGTTCCTAAACATATTTTTTGATCAGTCATGCTCCCATTTTCGGTTTTGAGATTATCTTGTACAAGATGAAATCCCCGAAAGGGGACAGAAGGTGGTTTTAGATGGCGAAATCATCGATTGGCAACCATACTCACCCCACATATCGACACACGAACACCACATTGAACTGGTCAAAGAAGTCCTTGATTTTCTCCTTGAGAGGTTGTTTGTCGGCCGACACATCGGATTTAGGGCACGGGTTCGCTCTAGAGATGCCTCAGCCCTGTTGCTCCCAAGGGTCTCGTGTGCAGCCAGGAATTGTGACCAGTTTGTCGTCATGCAGCTGCACAGAGTTGATCCGTAGATGAGTATTTCGGCTGTAAGTAGGCTGGAAATATAATTTTTAGCATCTTCCGTTTCTTCTCCGGCAAACTTACCGCTTTTGCTATTTCTGCACCAGAGAACGGTCACATAACTCTTGTGGTCAGAGATCAGGAGGTCAAGGGGTTCAATTAGGTTTTTTTAACTCTTCTTCTCCAAAAGCTTTCTTTTTCAAATTGACTGCTCTAAGTCTTTCTTAATATTCTGGTGCCACTTATTCAGTATTTTCACCCGTTCCGGAACAAAACTCCTTTTGTTGGGAACCTCAAACCGCAGCATGATACGAAACTTTAAAGTTTATGAACGCTCGAACCGGCACACACGATTCAAGATCAAGCTATGAACCTAGGTTGGTTTTTTGGATTCTAAAAACTGAGTTTTTATTTTGTAGTTTTTTTTTATTTATTTAATGAAAAATGTGGAAGTTCATTCATTTTGTAGTTTTAGTTTTACAAACAAAAAAATTAGTATGTTTCTATTCTTTTCTTTGAATTACATATGGGTTTATGTATGATTATATATATAGATAGCTTTTAGCAGATTTTTGCTCTTGCGACAACTCTTACTCCAGACGGGCCTTCTTGTTGACATGGTTGTCATCACCACCGTCGCCGCCATGTCGTTTGCGTTTGCCCTGAAGTTCCATAAATTTGATTTCCTCTTCTTCGGAGGCTTGGCGTAGGGTCAAAGTAACTTCGTCGTTGAATTTGAGCTGGTGATTCTCCACCTTTGCTAAGTACTTTTCGGCAGCATCTGGCTCGGTCAAACGCACTAAACCCTTGGTATCCCCCTGGTTGAACTCAATGTAGGCTATGTCAAAATCGTTGACTTTCTCAAATGCCTCGCGTATCTCCTCGCGCGTGGAGGTCTCTGGGGCACCCTCGAACACCAGTATGGCATTTTTGGGCAACTCTATGCCCGACTCTGGCTTGGATTTCTTTTCATACTTCTTCATAAAAACCGCCTTCCATTTTAGCAGCAATTCGCATTCCTTGTAAACGATCTTCTCATTCTCCAAAAATGACTCAGCCTGCTGTTTGTTTTCGAATGTTATGAAAACGCTGCCATTGAATTTATACGATTTGGCGAGCTTGTCATAACGCTTGCGCATGGCCAGATTGACTACTTTTTCGTATGCAGCAAAGAAGTCCAGCAGTTCACTCTTATGTGAGTCTAGGGGGAAACCCTTGGCATAGACTGTACGCTCCTGTATTTCCTTGCGTCGCGACTCGTCAGGTATGGGACGCATTGGATTGCGACGCAAATTGAGCTTGTCCTCACTGACCAGAACCAGATCCTCATCGGATTTATTCAAAGCCTCGATGATTTTGGTGAAATCTGTTTCAAGCGAAGCCAAACGCTTGAAGGTGATGATTATGGAGAGAGGCACCCAGCCGTCCTTGTTTTTGGCAATCTGATCTCGCAGAAACTTGTCACGCTTCAGATTGGCATCTCCGAAGTAATACTCCAGTTGGGCTATGATGGCGAGCTCTGCCTTGCTGACATCCGACTTAGACTTGGCAGCGGCGGGAGTCTCCGTCTCGTCAGTTTGGGGCTTTGGCTGCTCCTCCATTTTGACAGGTGCCTGTGGCTGCACATCGTTAGCTTTGTCAGCTACTTCAGCGGGAAGGGGATCACCATTCTTGACCTCCTCCAGGAAAGGTGTGGCAACGGTTTCTGCAACGTTGGACATGGCTAAATAATCTATTTCATAAAATTGAAGAAATGCTTAAGCACGTGTGCGTCGCTTGAGCTTGTATAACCTCAACAAAAGGAACTGCCAACTGTTTTGGGGCAGTGTGACCAGATTTTGAAATGTATTCATATACTATGGCTGCCACGTGCATTGCTATCCGTTTAAATTTAAACTACAAGTTTTTTTTTTTTTTTTGGGCTTGGGAGTGAACTATCGTTATCGATAGTCCAGGGCTGGCGAAGTTTTTTATTTAAAAAAAACTTATTTAAAAAAACTTATAACTACAAGTTTAATTGGCTTCAAACTATACAGCAAAAATTGAATAATATGCTTCATACACTTCCCACATCTGGATCCGGGACTGAAGGGACGATATGGCACTTTAGTAAGAATTAAATTCAAATTTTTTAACGGTTTTTTAATTTGTTTGGAGTCTCACGGTGTTTTGCAACTTGATTTGAAAATTGCGCCCTATCATTCAAAAAGTAAATGATTCAAATTGGTCCCGATAACGCACATTTGTATATAGCAGCTGTACGATACCTCTTCAAATAATAAAACTTCATTGTTTCTTGAGCTATTGATAAAAACGCAGAATATATGCATCTAGTATTTTTGCGGTATTAACATGATTTACTTTATTTTGTGGCAAGTGTGACAAAGAGAGCACCAAAGGGATTTGCTATCAAAAGTTGTGTCAGTTTTTTTTGATATGGAGTTTTTTGTTTTGGCAGCTCTTTTGTGGATTATTTCAAAGTTAAGATTTATTACTTTACGATAATATTAAAAAGAGTCAACAAAAAATATAGGTTCCCCACCGTGTCTTTAAGCTCAAATTACTAAAAATCTCGTCGTGATGGACCATTTCTGAAAACAGATTCGTGTTCAGCACACGAAAATCATCTAGGAAAAAGTCTAAATTTGTTGCCTTGTGTATTTGATCTTTATTTTTCTGTGCACTCGTTAACCTATGCACGCACGTCACGAAGTGCGCACCCATACCGTTAGAGAGGGGGAATAAAATGTTCATGAATATGGAAAAAGCGTGCTTAGTAGAATATCGTCAACAAAAATTCATGATTTCGTTACAATTCGAACAGATATTTCTCTGTGTGTATTCAATGGCCTTGTTCACCAGCATACAGCAAACATCATTCATCAAAAAAAGTTAATTTTTTTATAGTTTTAATTTTAAATGACAGCTTGAATTTTTCTGTTTTTTTCATTCATCACAATCACAAAAACTGGCAATCATGATTGCACATCATTTTCAGTCCCCATTGTTCCTTGACAATTCGATAGTATATCGATAGTAAATCTAGCCTTTTAGCGGAAAAAAGCCGAGTCAGAAATACATCTCTGATGAACAAAATTCCCAGAATCAAATGACATAGCTTGGCATTCGTTCGGTTCGAGAAGATCACTGGCCAATATTGTTGTAAAGGTAATTTAAACAAAAGAAAAAACTATTAAAATAATTTCATATCATAGGCGTATTCATATCTAAGGCGTATCTCTATTGTATCAATAGGTATTCTGCTTTGTGCATAAAAATTTTCATTAAAAATTGCATAAATGTCTGGATTTCAAAACTTAAAATGTCCCAATTGTGGCAAGGAGATGGAACCGAACGCTATTAGCGAACAAGGGACACAATCCTCAGTACATCAGAATCGTGCACCCAGCGCTGATCATTCAGTCGTGAAGGAGGAGAAGGGTGAAAACAACAAAGATGATGCCAAGGAAAACAAGGAGCTTAACAACCCGGAATTGATCAAGCAAGAGGAGGGTGATGAGAGCAATAAAAACAAGGAGCTTGACAAGCCTGAGCTGGCCAAGCAAGAGGAGACATCAACGCCACCACCTTTGCGTACACTCAATCATCAGACAATAACGTCCAGCACTTCCATTGCTGAAAATTCCCCGCAGATCGGGCTTCGTCACACCGTAGCGTCAGCCACTGCCACTGCCGGTACTAGTCGCGGTCGCGGTCGCGGTCGCCCACGTGGATCGGGGGGTCGTCGCGACCGTTCGTCAACCAATGCAGCACCACCACCCCACACCGAAACGGCCGCCGCCGATTGTGTGGCCAATCGCACCCGGCAGCGTTTGCTCAAAAACCTGGCCAACCGTCAATAAACCCAGCGCTTATCACTCGGAAGAGGAGGAGGAAGGTGAAGACAACGATGTTGAGGAGGATGATTGGGTATTAATTGTAAGGAAAACAAGGAGATTAACAAGTCGGAGTTTACTTTTTAATTTTTTTCTATATGTACAAAATTTTTCCAGAATATTAGAATTAGTCGGGACTTACACTGTGTGAAGCAAACTTACTTTCGTACACCTCATTCCTACCAGCCAGAGCCGTGTAAATCCCAACTTGGAGTAGAAAACTGACTACACAAACCACAATTTGAACCAAGATGTAGAGAAATCATCTGATAAACAAATCCGAAATGAATATTAATAATTTTTTGTTATTTATCTAAATACAACACGTACGAGTAAACTCGTCAAATATAGACTTGTGTGTCTTTGAGCAGGTGGTAAAGGTTAGACAGCAGAAGAGACTCTGGTCTCAAAGTTGCTGGAGGCACATTGCTTCTCCAAACACAACTTTAAGCCAACATTCTTTCAGTTAAACTTATTGGGATTTAACTAATTTCTGAATCTTTTCAGTCTAGCCCTTAAGCCTCTAACAGGCAAGATCGTAAGAAGAATCGTATCGTAGTCATAATTCTTTTTCAGTTAAATATTGGCAAGCCAAGCTTAATTTTTAAAACGGCAATGTAAAAGGTGGGAAAAAGGTATAAATCATATTATTTTATGCGGTAGTAATCCCAAAATCAATTTTTGTCGACTGTGCCACATAAGTATAAGTCGAATTTCGAGCAACCGACTTGGAAATTGAAAGGTCATATAAGTCATATACACAGAAATCGCTAGAGATTTTCGTATAAACGATTGGATTTCAAATTTAAACTGCTTAGATTTATGATGGCGAAAGTAAGGCGAATTCACACAGACTTTTCGAAACCAAGTAGATTTGAGCAGTTGGTTCCAAATCGGTCAAATTCACCATCTGATCTAGCAACCGAAGATATACACTGATTATAGGTACACTTCATGTGTTGGTAAGAAAAAAAATGTTATTTTCCATTTTGTGTTCTTTTTTTAGGTAAATTAGTATTTCCTAACTTAGTATCCAGTGTATCCACCTCTATTTTTGGCCACTACTGCTATTCTTTTGGGCATACTTTTAATAAGAGCCTGGCAGGTCTCTACTGGTGTCTCATTCCACAGTTTTTGGACACCTTCCCATAATTTTTGTTTATTTGAAAATGAATGCGTTGCCAATTTCTTTTTTAAGTCTCCCCACAAGTTTTCAATGGGGTTAAGGTCGGGAGATTGGCTTGGCCATTTCAGAACGTCATCTTTTTGGTCCTCGAAAAATTTAGATAACAGCCTTGATGTGTGTTTAGGATCATTTTCTTTTTCTTGCTGAAATACCCAACGTAATGGCATATTTTCCTCAGCATACGGTACCATAACTGTTTCCAATATGGATTTGTACTATTCAGCATTCATTTTGTTTGTAGTCTGATAAATTGGACCTACGCCGTACCAGGAGAAGCAACCCCATACCATTATATTGCCACCTCCATGTTTGACTGTTTTTTTTTGTAAACCGTGAATGGAGTTCCTTTCCATTAGGGCGTCGAACATTCCTTTCACAGTCATTCCCAAACAAATTAATCTTGGTTTCATCGCTCCATAATATGTTTCTCCATTTTTTCTCCCCGGTGCATCCTACCCAGTCTTTGTGGTCCCTCGCAAAAGTTTGCCTCATGGTGATATTTTTTTTGCGCATAAGTGGGACTTTTCTGGCAATTCTTCCTGGTAGGTTGGCATCTTGTAGTCGTCTTCGGATAGTTGGAGCACTAACTGAATTCCCAACTTCGGCTGCAATAGCCTTCGATGACTTAAATGGGTCCTTTTTGCTCAAAGTTACTATGTAATGGTCAAGGGTTTCTGTTGTTTTTTGTGGCCTTCCACGGGTTTCCTGTCTTGCTTTTCTTTCTAATGCATTTTTAACAAAATTATGAGACCTGTTCATTAATTTGGCGATGGCTCGTAAAGATTTGCCTTCTTTTCTCAGACTAAGAACCAATCGAGCTTCTTCTTTAGTACAATGAGAACTTCAACCGATTTTTTCTAAAAAAAAATTTATTATATAATCTTCTGTATTGACAGGAGCTATACTTAATTTACCTTTAGTTACCAAAAGATCACTGATTACAAAATTATTCACTTGATACTTGTGAGAAACGGAGACTGTACCTATTATTATGATCAGGCGAAATGTGTGGTGGACTCGCAATTTATAGAAAAGCTTTGATATACGGGGCAGCCCCGCTTTCAACTCTTTGTAACAGTGTGGCCAGACATTGACAACAACAAAAAACCAAAAATTAAAAAGTTGTCAACACAAAAAGTACGAAAAAACCATCTATAATTAAAAAATTCCGGTGTGTACCTATTAATATGATCAGGTGTGTACTTTTCATTTTACTTATAAAGTTATACAATTTAAATTGGAAACGCAAACGTTTATACCCCAATCTCTAGTGATTTCTGTGTCACCCTCGATTATAGATTATTATTATTTTAAAAATGTCCTATTAAACTTTTAGTAAATTTGTGTGCGCTTGTAATTGTTATTAGAGAATGAGGTAGGTTGCTCCAGAGCTAAATAGCGTAATAGTAAAATTGTTTTTTACAGCTCTCCAGGCTGCATTCTAAGGATACAAAGTTGTTGGTTCGTCTTGAAGACGCAAAGTTTAGCAAATCAAATAAATATGCGGTTTCCTTAAGCAGGGCATCCACACACGAATTTGTTCGACGAACAAATTTGTCAAAAAAGAATTCATTTGCTCACTAGCCAGGTGAACATTTCTCACAAACATCATTTGTTTGAAAATCTGAAGGAGTAAACATGAAAGTATGGCAGCAAAAACAACCACACTCATGATCTAGATGGCGATACAAATTAGCTTAAAGCATTATCTGATCATTTTGGGTGGCATGCAATTAATTCCAGCCACAATTCTTTGCTCATTTGGGCACGTGTTCACTCTACAAACGTTTTTGACAAATGATGTTCTTGCACTTGTTCCCATCCATTGACGAACACACGCAAGATAGAAACATTTTTATTCATTGCGAACAAATCGTCGAACACAAAAATCTGTCACAAACACCTCTACTAACGACGAACATTTCGTCGAACAAATTCGTGTGTGGATGGGCTGCTTTAGTAAATCTTATTTTGTGCAATAGTTTCAATATTTTGAAGTGATTGAAACTGCTTCTTGGGCTGACACCGGCTTGCTTCGGTATTCGGGGCGGGATACTTAACCCTAGCCCGCAGCGCGTACAATCACTACAAATTACTCCTCACTAACAAAAAAAAAAACGGCTCAACAACAAAAATTCAAACCTAACAGACAAACAGCGCCATCTGATGGCAAGCGTGGTAACCCGGTTTAGCTGTTCCTACCGGCAACGCTCCCACCCCTTCATGCAACGATTTGGCTTCATCAGCTGCCCTAATATGAAAGCCTTGACGGCCGGCTTATTCCAAGGGAACTTTTACGCGCCCTATGATAGACCTATAGTGACCCGACGCCGATTTCACAGTCGAGTTGTATGACTCCACTGCCCATCGTATCTAATCAACCAGGATTCTGCAGCCACGTAAGAGCAGACTTACGGTGGCTTCCGTATCGAGCAATCCCCATAGAGGCCGTCCTACCACCGTAACATCTGCGAAGACTCGAGTATCCGGTTCAGCTGTTCGCTGTACTGCTGCGATGACTTGTCTTCTCACCGCCCGACGTTTCCGGAATCTTTGTGATCATCCGCATGCCCGCGACCTGGTGATCATCAAATATGCGTCTTCGTGCCTCCAAATACGTCCGCATGCGCTTTTCAAATGATAGTTTGTTTATAGGGGGTATGATTATATTTATTAACTACATTAACTTTACAACATGCAATAATCGACTAATTTTTTTCCTCCAGGCATCTTGTCTTCGCCGGATTCGTTGCCGAACGTGTCTCTCCCGCTCTGCGCAGGTTCTGGCTCCCGTTTCCCTGACATTCTGGACACTGAGGTGAGAACATATATGGGCGTCCACATCTAAAACAAAAGATCCTGCGTTCCTTTGCCAAACAATCTCTAAAATCGTGACCAGTTTGGCCACAATTCCAGCATGTGGGTCTCATCCAGTGTTGGGCAAATTTTAATTGATTAACAATTAAACAATTAACAATTAATTAATTGTTAGTCGCACCTATCGCAGTTAACCATTAATTAATTGTTATTGCAATACCTAACTACTAACAATTAATTAATTGTTAATCGTCAGTTTCTACAATTAACAATTCTTTTTAAAAAATTTAATTGAAAACTAACAATTGAACAGGGTTCGAAATCGCTCTTTGCTCGCAACTCTCCAGAGCTAGCTCTATCTCTCAGCTCATGACACTCAGCTCTTGGCTCTGAGCTGAACGGCACAGCTCGTGAGCCACAGCTCTCGGTTCTAAGCTGGGAGCCCCAGACTTTATGGTTCACAAGTTATTTGAACCTAATTTACCGTGACTGACGACTTATTAAATCGCGAAAAAATACCATAGAGGATAAAAAATAGTGTTCATGAAAAACGCTAATGCCAATCAAGTGAAAAATCATACCAAAATCAATTCACAAGCGCAATTCACAGCTAAGGGATCTCCATGGTAATAAGACCGCTAAATGCTTAAGAAACTGCTTTTCAAGGCAACAACTACATTGCCAAGATTTTCAAAATACTAAACCGCGATAAATACCATGGAATGGCAAAGAATATAGTCAAGATCATAAAGAATGTTTCAAACCACTTTCCGTTACTGCCAAAACATTAAACCGCGGAAAAATACCAAAGGGGATCAAATAGTACTTATGTCAACCAAACTTCATTCCTAACAAAGTCGCAAAATCATTCAAGGATCAATGCATAAGCACAATTCGCAGCTGAAGGATCTCCATGGTAATAAAACCGCTAAGTGATTAAGAAACGATCACACATAACTACATTGCCTCGATTTTGACAATAGTGAACCCCGAACCATGGATGACCAATGCTGAAGAACATTGATGGAGCATAAAAAATGTATCAGTACCACCATTTTTTTTTGGATGTTTTTTATTATTATTATTCCTTATAATAGTTAATTACCCTCTTTAAAACATGCTATCCGATAGACTGTGGCTCTTTGGCAAATCAGTCATTGTGGTAAAAGAAAAAAGACGTTCAACTGCTGCCGACGATGGTAATGGCGTGTTGTATTTTACAAAAACGTTTCGAATTTCGGGATATCGATTAAGCAGCTCCAGTTCCTGACTTTCCTCTGTAAAAAATTGAAGCATTAAAAGTTCTGCTTTTGTCAAAGGAGCATCAGAGGGCAGTCGATTCACTTCCTGTTGCGACCTGTTGCCTGTTGATTCCTTTCCTAAGAATTTAAAATAAGTTCCGTCCAGTAGAAGCAGTCGTGGTTGCGAAGATGGTAAGGAGCTACCTGCTGCATCGTTCTCCGAGGAAGATACAATATTTTCTGCAGTGCCCAGAGCATAATCCAAGGAATTGCTGCCTTCATCCATTCTAACTGTCTGCTCCATTTTATTTCAGTATTTATACTTATGCTTTTTTTCTGAACAAAGTTATTTTACTGTACAAACTTTGAACTAAAAATCACACAGCTTACGCTTGTTAGTTTTAACTGTAGTCTAGAACAATTGAAAAAAATCAATTGCAATTGATTTAGCTGTAAGTTACAATTAATTTAAATTAATTCAACTAAATTAATTGCAAGCTGCAACTAATATTTTAATTGCAATTAATTTCAATTGCAATTGAATTAATGAATAAAATTTTTAGTTGATTAATCAATTGATTGATACTTTAATTGATTAATGCCCAACTCTGGTCTCATCTTGGCGCATGGCACGAGTCGAGCTTCTTCAACCACCTGTGTTTGCCCATTGGCTCCCGCCTCCATCTCCAGCTCATGGACCATCTTCGATCCCATTTGGGCATAACGACCAATATTCCGATTCGTTTGGGATTCTCGATTTCCGCGTCGCATCAAACAGTGCAATTTTTTAACCGTGTACAGGTCGATCGCATACACAAATCGGGCGATTCCTTCGCGCAGTCTCTTTTTTTTATTATTTTTATGAAATGCTGCTCAGATGGTGGTCTTTTTAGCCGTGCGAAAAGTTGAAAGTCGCAATTTTGTCCTGGTAATTGCTCTCTCTGCAGCAAATTGTGCATCAGATCGTGCTCTGTCCAGGGCCCTCTGAATTGGTTTAACAGTGCACGTCGCAGCTCTCTCCATTCGTTTGACATACAGCCAATACCAATCGCCAGCTTGTCCCGTCACTAGCTGATGGAAGTTTCTGATGATCTCGCTCCATGGACAACGGAATTGCTTTTTTTTTTAAATTCTACTCTAAACACAAAGTCCTCCACAGAGGATTTCGAGTCTCCATCGAAATTTACTCCCCGTCGTTCCATCCTTATCTCGCCTCGACTTTGCCATTGAACTGGGTCTGATCGATCAGAGTTGCTTGGTCGACGCTCATCCGCGCGTCTTAGTTGAAGGTATCGAGGTTTTCTCTCCTCTGATGTATCTTCCTCATCGGACCCATTTTCGGTTGCTTGTTCATCTGTGTCGTCCTTAAAGTCCGTCAACGGATTAAGCCAATTCCTTCCGTATTCGGGATGGGTGGCAGTTTTATCCGGATTGCGCCTTGACCCGTTCTGACCACAAGAGGTGGCTCTGTTGGTTTCCTCTTCTGGATCCTTCCTCCCCTTGGAACAAACTCCGTATTCCGGGCAGGTGGGTGTGGTTGAACTGGCCTGATCACATCGTTTATCTGCTTCATCATCTCGCAGAATCCTCGCCTGATTTCCTCCTGCAAAACAGAACCAATGTCTATGTCCAATGTACGTTTCATGCGCCTGAGCGATCGCAGCATTGGCTGCTAAGGCGTATTCTGATTCAATGGGCGGATTAAGGAATTCATATTGTGACCGTGGCGCTGTTTGTTTCGACGGTTCGTTAGAATTTTGCAGGCACTCGTCTTTCTGGCCATCCCGATTTCCTACTCTCCGCTGCTAACCTTCACCTGGGTGTTGTGTGTTCTTATAATTTATAGGAGTTCTTCGAAGACCCCCTTCAGTTAATGGTTCTGGTAAAGCTGCTGCCTCCCCCGGATCTGTGCTCCACAAATCCTCGTTGTCCTTTGCGGGACCTCGAGATCTCAGCTGGTGGTTGTGATCACTCAACGACCCGGTTTCCCGTTTACCGTGGTCGGACATTGTCTACCTAGTACCCTAAATCTCTCAAAGAATTCCTAAATCTTATTCTAAAATAGTATACGATGACTACAAAAATTGAAGAAAAACAACACTAATTGACTTCGATAATACAATAATTCTCAACTTTCTCTTTTAGGACACTCTCATATAAGTCAATTGGGGGAAGAAGAATACCACCAGCCGGACCGAACCGGCGCTCCTATCAGAGCCACACTCGGATGCACAACAAGGACGAAAACAGGACATCAACTACATGGAATTTGGCAAGTGCATATTTCCCCACAGCAAAATAAATATCTACCTAACCTAATCCCACAATTTATATCACAGTTCCTTTTCATATTGGACGGCTGGCCAAATGTACAAATGCAATTCATCTCGAAGCTGCAGCCCCGGATGACGCCACCTTACACTTTCATGATTTGGATGCGAATTCAGATTTCCTTCTATGAGTAGCAGTTTGCCTACATTTCTGCACAGCTAAGTCTCCCCTTCATTATTTCTCTCCCAAGTTACTAAGTTCTGATTTCTCTTGCCTTAGCCGACAACTCCACCGAGCGATTGCCAAAGACCCGTACTCCTCCCAAGCCGCCATGGTGCTGTGGCCCAGGAAAAAAGATCATCATTGCGAGACTCATTAATTCTGGCTTTAGATTTGTTTTCTGGATACCGTGTCTGCGAGTATTTTACGGTCGCGAGACTTGACTTCCAGTTGGGCACTGCTTTCGGGCTGACACCGGCTAGCTTCGGCATTCAGGACGGGATACTTAACTACTACAAATAACTCCTCACTAACAAAAAAACGGCTAACCAACAAAAATTCAAACCTAACTGACAAACAGCGTCATCTGACGGCAAGCGTGGTAACCCGGTTTAGCTGTTCCTACCGGCAACGCTCCCACCCCTCCATGCAGCGATTTGGCTTCATCAGCTGCCCTTATATAGGAGCCTAGCAGTCGGCTCACTCCAGGCTTTGGCAATTTCCCTTTCTCTCCATCCCAAGAACTCTTAAACCAACATCTTTTAATCTAAAACTTCTTTATAATCAATTTATATTAAATTCACACCTTCATACCTTGCTTCCTTGCATTCTTTTTATAAATTAAGTAAATTAGGATCTCCCCTTTTTTTTATGAAACTCAGCTATCCTAAAATCTACCCTAAGGAGAGCAGAGCGGCTACATCTTGGCTATAATGTAAACGGTGCGAAAAAAATTACGTACGAAAAGTACCTAGTCCCTTACCTATTGAAAATTTAAATGAAAATTAACACCTAGGTAAGGTAAAAGGTACACAAAATATGTATCTAGGTATGTACCTAGGTAGGTACTTCCAAATACTGCATTTGCACGACAAGTTAAAGCTCACTTAGTCCACCAATAAAAACATAACAAAAAACGTAGAATTTTCCAATTTTCTTAAGCGCATCTATTTATTGTTGTATTGTCTATTACTAGAAGGGGTATATGTAGGCTTGCGGTGTTGCATCATGGAAGACATGGAAATTTCCGACTTAGACTAAGATGACTAAGATTACCTGATTTTGAAATCATATGCATTGGACCATACGCTGAAAAATATACTAGATTGTCGATGTGTATCAATCAAATGGTAGCCAAATTCATCGACG